>JAODAL010011860.1:0-98002 GCA_025379985.1 Phyllomedusa bahiana | reverse complement strand
AAAAAAAGGGTACAATAAATCTGAAAAAAAATTTGGGCAATACGAACATAGGAATCAAAATTAGATTTATATATGACTCGGGCCAACTTCATCAAGGGGCAAAAAAAGTGAGTGTAGTACAGCCTTGATGTCCAGGTATATAAAGAAGGTTTTGTTGTCTCCTTTCTTTTTGATCACAGTCATCGAGAGCATTTTGTTAAATTTCAACAGCTGTTACAAGATATTGAAATTCCTTTGGATGTTCCATTTAAATTTGAACAAAACGTATTTACTGCAGTTTAGCTTTTTCTTCCCCCATTAAATGGGCCCACACTTTTGGTTGGACTGTAAGTTGTTTTTTTAGCGCAAGTCCTGCCCCCCAATACATTTATAATAAAACCCAATTTTGTTTTCATTAGAAGCCAAGTACTGATATCGCTAAAGCCTTTGGGCCCCTTATGTTATAACCGTCTAATGGGCAGGGTTTTTGTTGCCATAGCAACTGATCCGACACAGCTTTCATTTTTTAAAATGCTTTAAAAAAATTAAAAAGTGAGCTCTGATTTGCTGGGCATCAAAACAGTTACTTTTTTTGATTAATGTTCTCTTGGTTCTGTGAAATGCGCTTTAAAGGGGCTGTCTCACTACATTGTTTTCATCTTACTTCATCCGTTTTTTGGTTTCATTTTGAATTCGGGGTGTTTTTTTACTGGGTTTCCCCACTAGCTGCAGAAAGCCAGGTCTGTACTCTAGAACCATGCTGGCACCCCTTATAGGTGATCAAACGGGTCGAGCTATAGCGCCAAGGAGTGAGCGCTCTTTCAAGAGGGAGATTTGGAATAGGTAGGACATGTTAAGGGACAATTTTAAAAGTGACTTTTTTTGAAAGACTTTGATAAAAAAAAAAATTTTTTGTATGAGACAACCCCTTTAATTCCTCTGTAGTGGCTCTGCAGAGAAACTTGAGACTTACTGCCTTTAGTTTACAGCTGATTGCTGGGTTCAGAGCTTTCGTTCAGCTTACACTGAAAAACTGGGGCCCCAGAAAAGGACATTTAAGACCGTTCTGAATAAGGCTTGTTCACACGGCTTTATTTGGACGTATTCCCCCCCGGTAATTTGTATGCGCGCTAAATAAAGAGGCGACATACCCCAGTCAATACGGTAATCCAAGTTTTTTCATAGAAAAATTTTGAATTACGTCTCTCCCTGTTTGCCCAATACGGCGGCAGGAATAAGTACATGAAATTTATTCACGGGTATACGCGCCGGGGGAAATAATGGTGTTATGGAGCCGGGGGGTGCCGGCCCCCGCCCCTGTACACAGGGCGTAATTGCGGGGTGAAATACGCCGAAATTCCCCGTGTGAACAGAGGCGTAACTTCATGTTTTTGGGGGCCCTAGGAAAAAAAGTAAAAATTGGGGCCCCCCGCTCCCAGACCCTTTTTAAAATAGTGGTATTTTCTTATGTGGCAAAAAAGGGCTTTTGGGGCCCCCTAGGCTGCAGGGCCCGGTTGCGACTGCTACCGCGCACCTCCTGTAGTACCCCCCTGGTGTGAACCTACCAAAAGGGCCAGTTCACACTTTTTAAAAGGGGGCCGTATTTCGGCCAAATTTAAACGGCCGAAGTGCGCAAATTACGGCGGAAAAAACGGCAGTCATTACGGAAATTCACGGGTTTCATGAGAATTGGATTACTCCCCTTCCCCGCCCGGCGAATCCGCCGGCGGGGAGATAATTGACATTCACTTTCTAGCCTTTTTCCCCGCTAGAAATGATTTTTTTAGGGGCCGGCGAAGTCCCGGGGCCCCGTTCCCCCCCCCGGGGTGAGGCGTAATTGCGGGACGTAATTATGTCCCCCCTTTTGCCGTGGAACCCGCCTAAGGGGTTATCTAAAGCGGAGGAAAAAATTTTTAAAGGGGCTCTGTATCTATTTTTAGTTTTGAAATTCTCTACAATACTGTTTTTTTTTATTAACCAAAATTTGAATAAAAGGATTTTTAAAAAAACCAAAAAAAACAAAATGTTACACACTGAGGGGGGCATGTATGTAATTTGGCGTTTAAAAAGCGATAAAATTGCCTAGAAGCGCCCGTTTTCGCCCCCCCCTACATGGCAAAATCAGGCGCAATTTTAGCGCTTGACGACATTTTTGCTCAGGTATACTGTTCCACAGAATGCGCCCAGAAATGCCGTAGAAAGCTATAAATTAATTTTCAAAGGGTTTAGTGCGCCCCCCGTCACGCACCCCCCGAAATCGGGGGGGATTAAAAGTGCCCTGGGGCCTGTAATGCCCTGATATTGGCATACGGGCCTTTTAAAAATGTAGCAAATAGGGCTGCACTGGATATCGGACTGAAAAGTTGACAGATATCTGGTGCAGCCCCGTTCATACATGTCGTCCTGGGGGTTTCAGCTAAACTGAGTTTTTTGCTGTCAACTAATTTTTGTCTTAGTTTCTAGTTATGAATTACAGTGGACATTGGCTGCTAAGTCTTCTTTATATCCCCTGTTCGTTATCACAATATTCACAGGCACTGAAATATTATTTGATTGATTTTTGTTCAGTACGGACCAGCTGTGGTAACTTGATGTAGATTGTGTAAGGGCAGTCCTGTTTCCAATGCGAACGCCA
The DNA here is from genome assembly GCA_025379985.1 of Phyllomedusa bahiana. Classification (NCBI taxonomy): domain Eukaryota; kingdom Metazoa; phylum Chordata; class Amphibia; order Anura; family Hylidae; genus Phyllomedusa; species Phyllomedusa bahiana. Next base: position 95,388 of record JAODAL010011860.1, on the reverse strand, counting down.
ATTGCCAGTCAAGATGCCTACAAGCTGAGGAGGTCATTGGTGGTCACATCGGAGACAGGACTATCTGCCTCACTATGGCCGCTCTGTGTATTCCTACCTTACCCATTGCCTTATTAATGTTTTTCGAACACAGATTACAATGCAACCAGGCTTTTAAAAGATTATATGGACATTCAGAAAATGTACCTATAAACTGTCATCCATTTAGTGTATCTGGTATTACATTCATTTGAATGTGGTCCTTTTTAAGAGTCTAAAATTTTTAGATTTCGTTCCGTGAAGGGATAAGTAACTATAGAAAATCCTCTCATAGTGATGTGTTAACAATGTCTTATATCTCTGCAAAGTAGGTCATTGTATGCATACCATATTAAAAATACTGTGGTCCCTCAACATACAATATTAATTGCCTCCAGGACAACCATTGTGTGTTAAAACCATATGGAAAACTGGTAATTGGTTCTGATGCCCCAAAATGTCACCCAACATACTACAGAATGAAGAATATAGAACATTAATCAGATAATTAACACAAATAAAGTGTGTCCTTACATATCAGCCATAAAGAGCTGCTGTAAGCTGGAAATCACTTTCTCTGATGAGGACAGGAACTCCTTTGGGTCATGTACTTTATACACAGTGTACCAGAAAAAAGACAATGTGGCCCTCACCTGGTGCCCAAAGGAGCAGCTCATCCAAGCACATATAAAGAGCAGTGCAGGACATGTAGTACCGCATTGTACTGTAGGGAGGCGCTACTAGGCTGCCAGTTACTGCATACACTTTACTATCACAGATGTTATAAAAGTAAAGTGTTCATGAAAATTGGTTAGGTTAGGGTTTGAACATTGTATCTGGAAACCACACTCAACATACAATGTACCAGAAAAGACCATTGTATGTTGTACCCTGAGGCCATTGTAACTTGAGTTATTGGCATTGTAACTTGAGGGTTGGGCATCAGACTTAGAAGTCTTTAGTAGCATATCTGTCCATGTAGTCTATTATGCTTTGTAATTCAGTCATTAGAACATAGTGGCTTTCCAAAAAAAGTTACGTTTTTTATTACCCTCTTCCCCTTTGTCATTTCATATTAAATCATCAATTTAATTCAAAAGCATACACAAAATATTAAATGAAACAAAAGCATATTCAAAGATATAGGTTAGATTACTGATAGTGGAGTGCTCTTACAATTGCATATAGAGAACAAACCCTAAATATCCTCCTCCACCCATGAAGCAGACCTGTATAGCAGAGAATCTAGAGATGAGAAACCAAAAAAGATGACTAAGAGAGTGGATCCAGACTACCCCCTGTCAACGGCTAAAGGCCTGGCCCATCATCAAGGATTGTAACAGGAACACCAGGTTATGAAGGCCCTTTCATGTATTACAATGCTTGTGAAGGAAGTCCAGGGGTATCTAGCCAGAGTCTTATATATTTATGGCTAGTTTTTCTGTTTTTTTTTTTTTACCCCTTTTAGTGATATTATTTAGCTTATTAACATATTCTTCAGTGGTTGTATGCATCAGAAAGCCCAAAACGTTCTCACTTGGAACACCATCCAGGATATACTGAGAGCGACCCCCTTCTCCTTTCTGTCCCAGCATAAATGAATGTGCAACATGAGGAACTGCTGCTTTCATTTGATTTCTGTAGCCTGTAATTGATTTCTTATAATACAGATTTTGAAAGCAGATCTGTAAATTGTCAGCAGCATTAAAATCACTTTGTTTTTGAGCTGCATTTTATAATGCAAAGATTAAAGCACAAGTCCATCCTCTAAGCAGATAAAATATCACTTGAAATTCCCTTTAAGCCCTGATAAATGGTGCTCATTCCATATGCTGATTTTTCAAACCCATTTAGAATATCAGAAGTACATGCTAAAACTGTCTGCACATTTCATTATTCTGAGCTAAAACACAATCTGCTGCTCGGACAGATGACATCAGCCACCATTTGTGTAAATCAAGGACAGGCAAATGCTGGCACCCTGGCTCTACTGTGAATATAAATGTGCAGTCAGCTGAGGTTGGTGCCATTATTAACTTTTTTATTTGTATCCTTCTGATATTTGTAAAGTTACACAAAGGCATTTATTATGTGCCAAAGCATTATTTTAAAGTGAACCTATCAGATGGTTAATGTGGCCCTATCTGAAAGCATGATTTGTTAGAGGGACAAAAGCTGAGCTCTCTGATACATAGGGTTATATGAAAGTGGAGAGGAGCTGAGCTCTGTGATATATAGGGTTATATAATAGAGGGAGAGAAGCTGAGCTCTGTGATATATAGGGCTATATGATAGAGGAGAGAAGCTGAGCTCTGTGATATATCGGGTTATATAATAGAGGAGAGAAGCTGAGCTCTGTGGTATATAGGGTTATATGCTAGAGGAGAGAAGCTGAGCTCTGGTATATAGGGTTATATAACCTCTATACACACTATTTAAAAACCGGATTTCTAACCTCACCATTTAACCCTTTCTACTTCTGAAGGAAGACCTCTAACCCCTGATGAAGCCAGTTTAGCTGGTGAAACATGTTGGGGAGGTCAGGCATGACGTTTTAAATTGTGATTTCTCACCTCTTTCTACAAGTGTCAACCGCTGCAGAGGGTGTCACAAGGGTTATCACATTATCAAATTATTTGTTTTGTGTCCATTAGATTAGGGACGACTGCCCAAGTAGGAGGCTTGGGATCCCTTACTGGAGTTAGTAAATTGCTGTATAGATAAGGCTTTCCTGTTGGTTGGTGGGGTTCCACCAGACTTGATAAATGAAAAGGGAAGCTAATCCTCTTCCTTCTAAGTAGAAGGGTTAAATGGTGGGTTTAAATCAGGTTTTTAAATGGTGTAATAAGGTTAAGAGTAATACATAATAAAATTTTAAATGTTTTAGTGTTTTATAGATAGAGAACTGATAGAGTTTAAGTTTGCCTATGGCAAAATAGTAAATATAGTTATATTCAGTAACGTCACATTGTATATCCTCACTGCCTAACTTACAACAGATAATGGTTAACAGGTGTGACAGTGCTTGGACGTTTGCATCAGGTTTTAATAAATGTAATATTTTTTTACACTTACATCCCTATTGTTATTGTAATTTTACATTTACATAGACTTTTCTCTCTTAAATAGTGAGAACAAAGCCCTTGCCTATGCATGCCATTTATTGTCACATTGGCTTACTGTTTACAAAATTTCTTTGTCTTTGTCATCGCCCATCTTCAGAAAATTCTCATTCTGACTAGGAGCTTCTCACGTTGTGATAAAGTCTTGGACGTTCAAACATTAGCACATCATATCCAGTTTCATAGTCTATATGACCGGCATATAATTTAGACAGTTATTTGGCATCTATGTACCGCTGGATACCATCCACAACTGCACTATAATAATGTGCCTGCACCATTTTAGGTTGATTGACTATGTATGATTTATAATACTCAGATATACCACTGATCAAATGTACTGACAACAGCATCAGGCTGGGGCTCCTTGGGTCGTCTATAGGAAATGATTCTGAGGGAACACCCTTCATTTATACATAACATGAACAAGTCCTCTTTAATTAAAGGGGTCGTCCACTTTATTTAAAAATAAACTAATAAGCTCTTGCTGCACAAAAAAAGAAAAAGAAATGAAACTCATGCTCATCTCTATTTCAGCGCTGGCTCTTTGGAGTCTCTCCCTGGTCTCATGTTTTCTTCCTGTCCCTGGCTGAACCGGACATCACTGCTGCAGCCACTGATTAGCTGCAGCAGTCACATGCTACTGTCTTACATCACCAATCAAAAGGGAGCAGCTCTGATCGTGATGTAAGCAAGTGGCACCAATCAGTGGCCACAGCGGGGACGTCCAATTCAGCCAGGGACTGGAAGGAAACGTAAGACTGGAGAGAGCCTCCACAGATCCAGCGCTGGAACGGAGGTGGAGGAGGAGGGTAAGTATTTATTTTGTTTTATTTTATTGGGCAGCAATTGCTTATTTGTTTATTTTTAAATAAAGTGGACAACTCCTTTATTTATTATCTTTATTGTTATCATTGCAAATTCAGGTCATATTATCCATACGTCTTCAAGGGGTTGTCTAGGTCAGGAAAAACATGGCTACTTCCTTTCAAAAACAGCACCACATCTGTCACAGGAAATGCCTGGTATTGCAGCTTAGCCCTATTCACTTCAGTGAAGCTGAGCTGCAATAACAGAAAAATCCTGTGACAGAAGTGGTACTGTTTTTGAAAAGTAGCCATGTTTTTCTTATCCTGAACAACCCCTTAAAGGGGTTGTCTCGCTACAATTATCAGCTTTCAACATGTAGGGAACACTAAATGAAGAAATTTTCCAAATATATTGTGTTGTTAATTTTTCTATTTAAGGAACTACGGGTGATTTTATCACCTTCCTGGCTCTCTGTGGTTCCCCAAGTGACCAACCTGTGTACATCTCCCCCTCTGCTGTTTGTTCTATCTGATAGCAGGGAGTGATGTCATCACACAGGTCAAGGCCAGCACAGAACTTTGGTCAGTGAGAGCCTGTTTGTTATCTGATCTTCCAGACAAAAGACAGTAATTACTGCTGTTTACTTCAACTCAGGAGCTTCCTGGTCCTGACAGCATGAGATTTATCTAATTAGCAGAAGTCTGAATACACTGAGCTTATATGCTAATTACAGACAGCTTGACCAGAATTGAGAAGTAAGGTTTGGGTTTCACACGTTTAATTTGGGGACAAAATTCCGTCCCGCAATTACCCGTGGGGCCCTGGGGGGGGAGGGCGGGGGGGACGGGGCCGGCACGGGCCCGCGGGCCCCCTAGCCCATCATTACTAGCGGCGCTTTTTACCTGCTAGAAAAACTTTGACAATTATCCCCCCGGGCCGGCGGATTCCCGAGAAAGGGGGAAGGGGGACTAATCCAAATTTTCTCATGAAACTGTGGGTTTTCCCGAAAGGGAAGGGCCCGGTTTTCAGCCCGAAATTTTGCACCGTTCGGTGCGAAATTTAACAAAACCAAAAAACGGCCCTTTTTAAAAAGCCGTGGAACAGGGGTTTTTAAAGCAGCATTATTTTCTTCATGCTTTCCCTTTTGAAATTTTGAGATGAAAAAACCCCCTTTTTAAAAATTTTTTTTATTTGTTAATCACTCAAAAAAAAAAATAACCCCCCGGGCAAATTTTAAAATGAGGGAAATTTGAACCAAATTCAGTACCCTTGCCCCCGATTCCACAAAAAAATTTTTTATTATTTAAAGGGGAAATCCACACTGTAGTTTACACTATAGATTTTTTCCACAGCAGATTTAAATGATAAAAAAGATAACAGCAATACACAGACCACAGAAGATGCTCCAAATTTTATTATTCAAGTAACACAAGTATTTTTTAAAAAACAGACATGTCAGGATATGCCCAGGGATTTTTTTTGGGAGGGGTTTATTCCCAAAAAACCCCTATTTTTTGGCAATCGATGGGAAAATCCCACAATTTTAATGGAAATTTTTGGTCCAAGAAAGCCCCCCAGAATTGGGGTTTGCTTAAAGGGGAAAAAACTCATTTTGGAACTCCCAGGGGATAAAAATTTGGAAAGAAATCTGCCCAACCCTCTGCAAACAGGGGCTTTTTCCCAATGGGGAAAGCTTTCTTTTAATGCAAATTCCTCCACCAGCATCTCGGATGAATGTAATGTTACTGATTTAAATTACATTAAGGAAAAAACCACACAAAGAAATACCAGCTATGTAATCGGGATACAGCACATTTTTTAAAAATTTGACCCTTTTTGTTTTGAATGCCCGCCCACGAAAATCATATTTTTAAAATTTTTCCCCCCACATTTTCGTTTTGTCAAAATGTGTTTTCTTTTTCTTCCGTAGAGAGAAAACCCACTTTACCCCAAAACCCCCAAAGTTTTCCCAAATCAAACCAAAACCCCAAAGAAAAACTGGGTTCCCACCCCAAACATGCATTACGGGTTTCCTTTTTTCCAAAGTAGCACAAGGAATGTCTATAGGATAATTAGTCTGGATGGGTCGAAGGTAAAAAGAAATTTAAAAAAATCTTTGCAAATTTTTGTTTAATTTTTTTCTTCTTCCAGCCAATTGGTGCAGGGAGTCTCCACAGAGATTCTGGACATCGATCTGATCTAGTTTATGATAAGGGACACGAAAAACAAAATAAAGCCCTTTTCAAAAACACTCCTTTTTTTTGCAGAAAGCCCACAGGGTTTTCTCAGCTTTTTTAGAAACCCAAAAGACGGGGGAGAGAAAATTGTTTAAAAAGGTTTTTTAATGGGCCTAAGGTAGTATTAAGAGGCTTCTCAGGTTTTAAATTGGAGTGGCCTCATGGGGGCTGAGAAAAACTGGGGCCCCTGCCCCAGAAAATTTTTTTTTTTTGCTTAAAGGGTTTTTCCCCCCCCAAAATTTGGGTTTCCCCCTTTTTAAACCCAATTTGCTTGTTTTTTTGATTTTGTTTTGGTTGGGCGAAGAGGAATTTTTTCTGCGATATTTTACATTCCCGGACGGGAAGTTTTGTCGCTTTCCTTTGGTTGGGGAAAAACCAAAGCTTAAAACCTAAATTTAAAAAATTCATCCACGGTTTTTTAGAAATGACTCATATGCCCCTTTTAAAAAAACCCTTTTGAAAAGGGAGGTTTTGTTAATGAAAAAAAAATTTGTTTCCCTTTCTGAAATTTTGATCTTTTTAAGGAACACAGAAAGGCCCCAGATTTTGACAAGGCAAAAGTTTTGTCACCCACAGAAAAGTAATGTTTAAAATCAAGACAAATAATTCACTTTCAAAAACAAATAAGTTTCCAAAACATTGTGAATGAAGTTTTTGGGGCAAATTTGAGCCATATTTAAAATTTTTTGTGACTTAAAAAGACTTGAAGGACCGCACCATGTGGTTTCGAAAATGATTTATAAAAAAAAAGGGAAAAAATGAAGACATCAGGGAATTTTGCAAAAAAATGCAGTCCCAAAATTCCTCCCAGATTTCGTCAAGATTTTTTGGTTTTGCTTGCAAGTTTCCCCTTTTATCCTACCCCAAACATCCCAAATGATGTTCGCTTATACTGGGTTGGCCATCCGGAGCCCTTGACTTCTTTGCCCGGGGAAAATTTGATGAGAATGGTTTAAAATGAGAGGTCACCACCTGCGCAAAATTTAAACCCCTTTTATATAGGGGAAGTAAGAGGACTAATACTATTTTTGATATTTTGGGCTATTGATTTTGCCTTCCACCTTCAAATGTTTCGCCACCCCCAACTGAATGTAACCCCAGACCATTATTTTTCCACACCAAACTTAACTGTTTTCTGGGTGTATCTTGGATCCACAGGCCCATAGGTCTCCTGCATATTTGCGGTGGCTGTGGTGTAATTAAACGAAATTCCTGAAAATCCACCTTCCCACTTTTCCCAGCGTCCATCCCTTTACGGGCTGTGGGCCTTTGGGGCAAATGCCACAGGTTTTTTTAATTTTCCTTTTGTTAATGCGGGCTTCTGATCACAAAATTGACCATGGAAGCCTTTTCAACAGAACCCAAAAACTGTTCTATTGAAAGGATTTGGGGTGACCAGGCCGTGGAGCTGTGCTGAAGTGGAAGAGGGGCTGGCTTTTGATTTTTGAACCAACAAACGTCCCTCGTGAGCATTGCTTGGGGGGTCGGGCCGACCTGGGCTTGCAAAACATCTCCAGTCCCTTCAAATTTTTTTTTTAATTCTTTGTACTTGAGGCGAACACATTAAAGGGGCCAGCCACCCCCTGCTGCATCTGGTCCTTCAGCCTCTTGATAATCAAGGCTTTGGTTGCAGGTGGGATTTTGGCATGTTGTCAGAGGTCAACTTGCAGTTCAAGTGAAGGTCTGGGGTGCTGGAGTTCTTTTATTACACACCCAACTAATTAACCGATCAATTAGTGAGCACAGGTGAGGCTATAAACTAGGATTTAGTGCATTATATGACAAGGCAACAAAACTTTTGTCTTGCCAAAATCTGACCTTTCTGTGTTCCTTAATTGATCAATATTTCAGCAGTGAAGCAAATTTGTTTTCGTTAACAAAACCTCATTTGGGAGGGTTTCAGCTTGCATATGAGTCATTCATAAAACCAATGGATGAATCTTAAGTCAGGTTATAAGCTTTGGTTTCCACAACGTGGATAAGCGACAGAACTTCTGTCAGGGACTGTACACAAGTTTCTCTGGTTACCAACTGCCTCTCTCTGCTCTCTCTCTCTTATCTGTTTGCTCCAAGCTGCTGTCTGATCATGGTGAGTTACTCCCTCCTGAGTCTTCTCTCTAGCACAGGAGCTTGTTTATCTAAGTTAATGACAAGCGTAAACCCTTAGAGCTCTGTAGCCTTGTGCACTACAGATCATAAACCTCCAGCAGTCATATCACTGTAACAGGAATAGCGAAGCTGATATGCCAGTCACTATTGTAGAACCAGCCACAGCCTGAACAGAACAGGAAGTGGGAACCTGAAGCTGGCTGTGAAGAGCAGGCACTGTGAAACAGCATGGTGAGCCAGACCCTTTAAAGCAGTGTTTCTCAACTCCAGTCCTCAAGACCCACCAACAGGTCATGTTTTCAGGGTCTCTCCCACTGAATGCACTGACAATAATTATATCACCTGTGCAACACTGAGGAAAGACTGAAAACTTGACCTGTTGGTGGGTCTTGAGGACTGGAGTTGAGAAACTACTTTAAAGGGATGTTCCCATCTCAGACATTTATGGCAAATTAATAGGATCTGCCATAAATGTTAGATAGGAGCCACGCCCATCTCAAGAACAAGCCCTCAAAAGTCACCGATCACAACTGAGAGTAGTCGTGCTTGCACATCACTCAGCTGTACTCACAACTCCTATGGAACAGAAGAGAGTACAGAAGAGAGCACACAAGAGTGACCTAATCTCCGCTCTGAATGGAGACTTTGGGGAGCCTATTCTTGACGTGCTGGTCCTAGAGATGGAACCAGCCCCTATCACACATTTGCGGCATATCCTATTAATATTCCACGAATGTATAAAACTCCCTTTTAAGATAATTAAACATTACTGATGGAGTCAACACCGATTGCATGTCAACACTGGCAAAAACCATGTGGGCATTAAAAATAGTGCCCCTTGTGAACATTTTGGGTGGTTCCCTGCAATCTGTGCGGACCCCATTGTAAAAATTGATTAATGTTGCAAGTGCTGCAGGGTTTTTTTTAGCCGGTAGGGGCCACCCTGGGGAAATAAAGCCCCCATGTTTCCTACCGTAAAGGGGTTTTGCCAGTTGTAATTTTGAAGGGGGATCCCCAAAAAATGGGTTTTAAATCCTTTTCTAAAAAAGGTTTTTAAAAAATTAACCAAATTTACAGGCTCCTTTACCCCCGACAAAATTTCTTTTTAATTTCGCCTGAAAGAGCGCGGCCCGGGGCTTGAAGGGAGGCTTCTTTCTAAGAAAGGGACGAAAAAAGCTTTCAAACTGGGGGAAAAGGGGAAAAGAATCCCTTTTTTTTACGGTGACCCCTTTTGAACGGGAAAAAGGGTTTTAAACGCTTAAAAAAAGGGGGTCGAAAACCACAGGTATTTGGGTAAATTTAAAGACCCTTGCAGGGCCGGCCGGGGAGTCCATCCCCGGGGGGGAGGCCTTTTTTCAAAAAGGCACCCCAAAAACCCCCAAAGGAAGATTGCCTTAGGGTCAACCCCTATTGCTTTTATTCTTGTCTAGTTACTGTAAAGTCCCTGACAACATCAAGCACTGACTGCTGACCATGAAGCTTGGGATTCTTAACAGCTCTACATTTATCTCCATCATGAAAACTGCTGTTTCAGTGTTGTGGTACATGCATCTGCCAGGCTGGCCCATTCATATCTGTGTCATACCACTGAGTATTTCCGCAGCAGTCTGCTATTTTAGTCAGTTTCAGCATTGATGGAGAGGTGCATCATCTAGCAGACACATTTTAAATAAATCCATTCATTTTGGTCCGGCGGCAGTTTAATTAACTGTTCTTTTGGCTCTAAGCTATATTTGTAAATTTGAGACTTCGTCAGCAAATGCTTGTCTTCGGTTTCCTAGTACAGATGTTTGAGGTTTTGTGATGATTCTGCTTCTTGCTGTGAATGAAACCTGCTGATCCATTCATTACTGCCTGCTTGTGTAAGGCAGCTGAACAGATGAGCAGAGGAAGCCAAATTATTAATATATGGGAAGCAAAACTTTGAAGGCTCCACAAAAAGTTGGAATATTTGGCTACAGAAGCTACTGGAGTTAAATAGATTTAACAGCCAGGCTACAAATATATCGAGCAATTAAACGGGGTTTCCCCTTGTGATTATAAAACGGTATGCCAATTTTAGGCTTTTTAGGTTTTGCAAATTTCAGTTTTTTTAAATGAGGGATTGGCATGCCCCTGTACCACCCTATCTCCTATCACCAGAAAACAATGAAACTGACATTTTGTTGACAACATTTTTGCCCCCACATCCCAAAAAATATACAAACTAGTGTAAGGCATGTTTCCTCGGGGGTTTTTGCAGGGGGGTAAATTACGCCCCCAATTACCCGTGGCCGGGGGGGGAGCGGGGGGTGACGGGGGGCCGGCACTTCGCCGGGCCCCTAGACTTGCATTACACGGGCGTAAACCCCCCGGGGAATTGACAGTCCTTTTTCTCCCCTGCGGCAGATTCGCCCAGCGGGGAGGGAGACGTAACCAAGTTTCCTAAGAAAATGTGGATTTTCCTAATTTTTTGGGGGTATTCCACCGAATTTTTTAATTTCGACGAAATAAACCCCAAATTTTTAAACCTGTGGGAAAATGGCCAAAAAAAAATTTTGTGTGGATTTTATTTTTTTATTTTTTTAGCCTTTATGTAAAGGTTACTGAGGGGATTTGTATTATCAATTGTTATAGTATGCCAGCTAAGTAGCATTCTTCCAATTTATAGCAGTCAATAGGTTCCGCTTGTTTCAAAAATTGGAGGGGAATTCTCAAAACATTGATTAGCTTTAAACATGTAAGTAAAGGTAAATAAAGACTATTACCAATTATATTGCTGTTCTGATTTTGCTTCCTTTCTGAGTTAGTGCAGTTCTTATTTCCTGCATGTGTACACAAGCTTTCCTAGTTTACCGACCATGGTCTTGGGTGCAAGGACGGGACGATGGATAGGCGAAGGTAGGCGACCGCCTAAGGCACCACTTCATCCCAGGCAGAGAAGGGAGTGCAAAGAGGCATGGATTTGGCTGAATTTTCCATTTGGGGGGCACTTTGTGCCTTATTTGCCTAGGACACCAGAATACATTGTCTCTGTCCTGCTTGGCAGCAATGGTGACGTCACTCCCTGCAGCCCATTAGCTTGTTAATCTATGTTACTGAGGAACTTTAACCCTTTACAACTTTGTAGCCTTGTCCTCTACTGTTAAAACCCCACTATCACCAATGTCTCTCTAACAGGCTCAGTTAGGAATAGGACAGATAAAATGTGAGTCACTGCTATAAAACGAACCACAACCTGAATAGGAAGTGGGAGCCTGAAGCTGACAATGAAGAACAGGCTCTGTGAAACAGCATGAAGGAAAAAACCCTTAAAGCTATCATGATGTATACATAGGGCTTACTACACACAGTGCTGTGGTTTTCCATAAAATAAGCTGTATCAGATTTTAACCCATCCAAAGAACCTCCTCTAATTCCTAGCCTATTTGGTGTCTGTAGGTGACCTTGCTCAAATGAACCACATATCCTATATCCACAATATGTTGCCTATATAATGTACAGTAAAAATACATTTGACTTATGTCATGGATGGACAGAACAGTTCATCTGAATTATGCTAATGAAGTATTAGTGTCACAGAAGAATAAACTGCAATGCTGTATACTTAGCACACCCTAAGTACAGGGAAGTTTAAAGCACCACTCAATTAAAACATGTACTGCATATTTTGAGGGCTATGGGTAAGTCAGGGAATAGTATCAGCATTGTATACTTGCTGCCTGGATTTTTTTGTGGAGCGCATACAAAGCAATTAGGATAAAAATCTACACCAGCAAAATGCTTTCAAGAAGCTAGGTTAACATTTGGACAAAAGTAAAAAAAAAAAAAAAAAAAAAGATTACTACCAAATACATTGCTGTTCTGATTTTACTTAATATCAGAGTTTGAACAGTTCCTATCTCATGCTGTTAATGGAAGGTTTCCTAGCTTATTGACCATCTCACTTTGCTCTAGCAGCTCTGGCTGGATGGTGATGTCACTCCCTGCTGTGTCTTATCAGCAGAACAGGAGCTTGTTTATCTTTCTTAGTAATAAACTTTTACTCTTTAAAACTCAATAGCCTTGTGCCCTTCTGTTAAATCCCTTCCATTACCAATGTTCCTTTAACAGACTATAGAACCACCCACAGCCTGAACAGGAAAGTGGGAGCCTGAAGCAGACCATGAAGAGCAAGCGCTGTAAAACAGCCGGATAGGAAAACCTTTTAATTATGACTCCTATGGCACACTGGAATTGGGGCTAGTATGAAAACATTGTAAAACATAAAACAAGGAGTGGAACTATATCTGAAATTAGGAAAAGTATTTGCTTATTGAAATACTGCACGGCTTGTCATAGTGCTGTATACTGTAGACAGAAAATTATAGGCATTTTAATGAGGTATTCTGACAAGTAATATAGCCTATCAATAATATCCTATTAAAGGAGTTGTCTCCCCACAGGGTTTCAAAGAATGCATGAAAGAAATTCTCTGTCACTTCCTGGTTCAGACTAATTTGCAATAAGCTCCTTGCTTGTACAGCTCCTTTGTGCTTTCAGATGCTATTAGATTAGATTAGCTTCTCAAACTACTCCAAGGACTTCTATCTGATCCCCAAAACAAAAGCCCTAATTACAGAGCTGTTTACTTGAGATAAATCAAGCTTTTTACTGTCTGCAGCACAGGACACTGACTGACACTGCTGACCTGTGGATGACTCACTCTCTGTTATCTCATTGAACAAACAGCCCAGGGAATTTGTTTACAGGTCAGTTACTGAGGAACTGAAAAGCCAAGGAGGTAATAAATTCACTTGTATCTCTTTAGGAAAACGAGGAACAATGCAATATATTTGAAAAGTCTTTATTTTGTGTTCCCTACAATTTGAAAGCTATTCTTTGTAGTGAGACAACCCCTTTAAGTAACTCCTGATTTTCAACTATTTTAATGTATCTGATAAACAGTATTGTATTTATTTTTGCTTTTCATTCTGGTTTCAAATTCTAGCCCAAACTTTCGCTGTTGATATTTTGCACATTTATGTCTTTTTCTGCCAGGCAATAATAAATAGCACCATCAGCCCCAACATGACATTCACTAAAACATCCCAGAAGTTTGGCCAGTGGGCGGACAGCAGGGCTAACACAGTATACGGCCTTGGCTTCTCCTCTGAGCATCATCTCACAAAGGTGAGTATTCCGCAGTAAAGCACTACATGATGTCCAGTTGTTTGTGTTTGATACATAGGAATCTGGCAGCAGTCTGGAGGTTATGGTCACAATGGTTCGGAAGGAAGGGTAGCCCTAACTGCATGTGTAAATGGCACTTTAAAGTAAACCCGCAGTGGCTGATTATTCATTGAAGTTCACCTTTCTCTGCTGACTCAGTAATGATTCAGCCTAGAAAATGACTGCTTCCCCTCGGCAGTAGTAAAAGGTACCTATGTCTATATAACATAGATGGATTGTTTCTGGAGTCTTTCTTTTAATTTAAGCTAGAGGCAGGTTTATTAGTACTGGAGTCTTTTGGAGGTTCGGCACTATGTGCAATCATTAATCTGAGTAAAGCTTGCTCTGGATTTCACGTTGCATGCAATATTATAGATTATTATAAAACACAGGTTCTTCACCAGCTCTTAATTTGTTGTATATATGCTTTATTGTTTAAAGACGAATTTGAGCATTGATCACTACTCTTCAGGGTTCCAGGTGGCGACCAAAATTATTGAATTTGTGCCAGAGAATGTGCACATGGCATCATGAATTTACAGTCATATTGCCATTTAGGACTAGCCCAATCATAGCACTAGGTGTGCCACTGCCTGTCCTGTTGTCACTACCGACATAGTAGCATGGATGTAACTATGGCCATAGTAGCTATAGTGACTTCTATGGGACCCAGAGGTTGAGGGGGCCCAGTCAGGTACAAAAACATTGTTCCTTTTTGTAGGGAGCATGTAGTTGATGATATTTGCTGTCCAGCTCTACTGTGGCACGATTATTTGAACCCTTATATGGGAATGTCAAGAACAGTACAGGAATCTCTCAGTCCTGCATTTCTTCATCCCCTGTAGCTACTGATTTTATAGAACTTTTGAAATCCCCTTTCATTGTTGCAGTGGGATAGGGTATGTTAGTATTGGCCCCTGCTACTTGATAGGGCTGCATACCAGATCCAGCTACTCTAATGAAACGCTCATCTACATATGTGTGTACATTAGAGTTGTGACTTTTTAACCTTTTTGAAAATTTTAATTATCCTGATGTTGCATTTGATTAAATTTTGCCAGATGTAAGTTTTCTGGTGTTCTCTTGTTATTTTCTTTGTTAAACCTCCCGCACCCATAGTAATTTTGCCCTATAGCAAAATGAAAAATCATAGCACTTCATGATGTAAAGCATAAAAAACCTATAAATATGAAATATATCAAAATATATGTAATATTTATAAATAAAATATATATAACAAGGATAATTAAAATTTTCAAAACGGTTAAAAAGTCATAAACCTAGTGTACATGTAGATGTGTGTAAACATGCAGATTTTGTGTGTAAGACTGCACCGTGTTCAGTGTGCATGTTCTGCATGTGTGTCAGCAGATTCTTCAGCTGCATACGCTGAACATAACCTTTTTGCATTTACCAGGTCGCTATATGTGGGGGTTTTTTTTACTGTTTAGAGGAAAACAGCATGTACTTTCCTATATAATTGGCTACTACAAAAATATCTATATCAAACGGTATATTCTATTTTTTTTACTTACAATAGGGCCTTTGGATTAGATATGTATTTGACTTTAGCATGAGTTTTATGTTGAGTTTTTTTTTTTTAGCTTAAGATCCAATGGCACATACTGTAGGTCAATTTATCTGTTGCTCTACAGAGCTGCTACTAATAAGTCTCACTCCCAGAGATCTTCCAGGTTCTGACACAATAATGGGCCTCAAAGGTGCAGTAACAGATAACTCTATTTTGAGCCTATATGGAGCCCATTACTTTCTTCAATGGACATTTTTTTAGTGGTATTGCAGCCATGGCATATTCCTAAAAATATATCGTTGCTTGCTAATATTTGGGAGTCTGATGACTGGGATTTCCACAGATTACAAGAATGGAGGGGTCTTGACTTTCTTGGCTTTTTCCCTATAAGGTGCTGCATCTGATAAGGTAGCGAATTAATAGTTTTGGTACCTGCACACTTCTTGAATGATTATGGTACAATTATTGGAAATACAGTGGTACCTTAAGATACGAGTTTAATTCTTTTTGTGACTTTGCTCTTAAAGGGGCTGCCCCACTACAATAATTGCTTTTTATGTTAAAGATCTTGCAAAAACAAGTCACGTTGCAATCTGTGTCCATTAACATTGTCCTACCTATTCCTAGATATCCCCTCTTGTATGGGCTGCATCAGCTCCTCAGGTCGCTATAGCTACAGATCTATTCAATCTCTCCTGATAGCCTGCCAGTGCTGTTTGCTATAGCTACAGACCTGTTTGATCTCTCCTGATAGGCTGTTAGCGCTGGTCGCTATAGCTACAGACCTGGTGTCTGAAGCTCATCACTGCAGGCCAGTAGTAGCCTGTAGAAGCTAGTGAAGCTGCTGAATTAAAAAATGAAAATGAGAAAACAAGACTGATGTAAGATGAATCGATGTAGTGAGACAACCCCTTTAACTCAAATTGCTCTAATGTCAAAGGAAATTTTCCCATAGAAATGTTTTTACATGTTTATTAACAAATATTTACACTGTATAAATATACTGTATACAGTATAACAACAGAGAATGTAAAGAAATAAACTGGTTTAATTAAGTGTATTTAGTCAGATGAAGATGCTGTTGGAGGTGGAGGAGATTGCTAAATTTAAATTCTCTGTTTTTTTTCCCTTCACTTAGAGTGGGTTCACACAATGATGTAAAGGCAGATGGTTTGAAGAGCAGATTATTTGTTTAAAATTTACGGATGGCTTTAGATCAGGAGCTTTTGAGCAGGAGCTGCTGCAATGCACGTCTGCTCTCCTTCACTCTTAACGCAAATCAAAAAATGAACCAAGCGAATGCTCTTAGCTTAAACTCTTAAGTCAAGATGCTCTTAAGTCAAGGTACCACTGTGTTCAGAAGGATTCACCTTGGTTTCTACATGTCTGCAAATATGGGGTCTCAGTGGTTAGATCTTCACCAATTAGCAAGCGACAACATATCCTAGCGTTTATAGAACAATAATGTGTATATGTTGCTTTCTATTGCAGTCGTTGCTCATCTTTGATGCTTTTGTATATATTTAACTGTGGGTTGACACTTTTATTATTTCTGCTACATATACACTGCTTATTCTCATTTTTTATTCTTTAAATCAATATCATCTGTTAAAGCACTGTTAAATGTTTTAGACAAACATGGATACAAGTAAAACAGCAAGTAAATTTTATTAGGCAATTAAAACTGGCTATAAACATAGCAGTTATAATATGCCATAGAGTGTAAGAGCAGAGAGGGACACATCCAGCAAGGGGGCACCTTTACGTATAGGGTCTTTCATATCTACACAGAGTAGACATATGATATTTCTTCCCTTTACATGAACAAAAGTCTAATGCTTTATACACATGGCTGTACTGTATTGTACCACACTGCATTCTATATAGTTCAGTATTGTGTGTGTATATCACATACCGTGTTTCCCTGAAAATAAGACATCCCCCGAAAATAAGACCTACTACAATTTTTTTGAAGCTTAGAAATATAAGGCCTCCGCTGAAAATAAGACTTAGCGGCAGTCATTGCTGCAGCTCCCCCCACGCCATGCATTGCTTTTAGCAGATCATTTAGATAGGTTTTACCTTGTTTGGGAGACTACCTGAACAAGAGGTGCTCATTTAAGGAAAGTTTATTGCAGACTGGTTTGGGGGCCAAATGAATTTCAAAAGAAATGGAATCACAAAAAATTCACCATGAAATTCAGGTTTGAACTTTATGATATTTCCCTGAAGATGATGACAGGTAAATGTACAAACATTGTTTACAGGGAAAATAGAGTCAAAAGAAATTATTGAGGAATTCAATTTGGCAGGTTATGAGATGTTTGTGAAGACATACTCAAATATTTTAAATTTGATTTATTTTTTTTGTTCAACACTAAATGTGAATTCTTGTTCATGGGAAAAAAAAACCTCCCTAAAATAAGACCTACACGTCTTTAGGAGCAAAAATGTATGTAAGGCACTGATTTATTTTTGGGTAAACAGGGTAGCATTGTCTAGTAAATGTATAGAAATAGCCTTTGATATCTGGGGGTGCCACTTGTTGGTAGACATGTCCGGTGACTATCTCAGACAGTAGTGATATGCTGAGTTATACGTAGTGTTAGACTGGATAATCGGAGACTGCCAGTGGGGGTTGATTCTTGGGTTCCATCATAAAATTCTTCTTAGGGGCCCCCCTACAGTTTCTAACTGACCTGCTACTATACAGACTTTTCACTCTGCCTCTTATTTTCAGCCTTTGTCTCTGAAAAAAGCGCCCCGACCTTCCAGTTCAAAGGGTCCACCCCGGGGCCCCCTGGAGCTTTCCCCCGTCCCCTGTGGGCCCTCCAAGCCCGGCAAAAGGGCAAATATCTGCAAATTTTAAACTTATATCCCTCACTTTTCCCCCTGCCGCCTCCCCCTGAAAAATATCTCCCTTTCCGTTTTTTCCTTACTTCGAAAGCACAAAAATGCTGGTCCATCCCCGTTATCCCCCGCCTAGACAAGCAACATCCCTTCTCTTGGGGGCCCCCCAGCACCCTCACTCCCCTCCCAATCCCTCCTTAACTCTGCTGCCCTCTGATACACCTCTCTCCCGCTACTCCTCCCTCTCCCCCCTGCCAAACCCTTCACCCTGGGTTCCCATTGCCAAAACGAAATCCATTCAAGTTAGAACCTTACCTACAGGCTTCCATAACCTTCCCCTCCATACACTCGCTCTAATCTCCCAAAATTTTCCCCCAAAACCCAAACCCCCCTCCTCCAGGACCTTCCCTTTTCTGCTTTTCCCTTTATCAGCTCCTCACAAACCGTCCTCCAAGCTTCCCCCCTGCTTCTCCACACTTGAAAACTCACTGCCCCAAAACCCCAGACTCTCCCCCCCACTCCTACCAGCTTCAAAGGGAACCTGAAAACCCATTTCTTCAACTGCCTATAACCAAAAATAAACCCCGCGTCAAACACTACCTTAAAACCCTTTTGCCCCCACCTTTTTCTTTTCCCACCTCCTCGTAGACGTAAGCCCCCCCAGGCAGGGACCCCTCTCCTTTGTACCCTTGTTAGTTATATTTGTCCCCTTTGATTGTTTACCTATGTTCTTTATGAAACCCTAAATTTGTACACCGCTTCGGGAAACCCAAGGGCGCTCAAAAATAAATAAAAAATTTAATATATAAAATAAATTTTTCAAATTTTGTGAAAAATTTTTTGCACCTTTATGTCCGATTGCTGAATTTAAATTTGAATAAAAAATTTTAAAGCTCATTGGGTATCTTTTTTTCAATGATTAATTAAAAAATTTTACCCATATTATAAATTTTCTATAACTTTTAAATTAACGGGAAAAAACCTTTCAAAATGGTAAAAATTTAATTTCTAAACACTGACAAACAGCCCACGACAGAAAAAAATAAGTACAAAAAAAAAATAACTTGCAAAAAAAGACTCAAAACATTTAAGAAAAAATTAAAGGTTTATTAATTCATTGATAAAAATCATTACAGAAGATTCAAAAGATAGCAGAAACTTCTAAAAGAAATAACCCTCCCCCCCATTGAGGTATTTTAAATTTAAAGAAAAATAAAAAAAAACCAATATATAAAAAAATCAAAGGAAAAAAAAAAATTCAGTTTTTACCCCTTATAAAAACCTGGGGAAAACATCCCCCGGTGGAATTTGCGGTGATAACCGCGGTTTTTCAAATTCAAAAATAAAGGCTGAAATCGGGGAAAACCCCTTTTTTCCCCCCCCCCTTTGCTTTTTCACCTTTATTGTTTTAAAAACAATTATAAAAGGCCCCCCAAAAAATTCAACAGAATAAAATACAACAGATAGAAATTCCTCTTTTGTGTGGGGGGGTTAAGATAAAAAACCTTCCCTTTTTTTTTGGCTCATTTAATTTGTAAAATCTGCCCCCCTTTCTTAAAAAAAAAAAACAGAAATTTTAGATTTTTTTTTAAAAAATTTATTAAACAAGAAAAAGGGGAAATATCACATGGTCTTTAAGTTTTTCAAAACCTTTAACTGTGATCCCCACATAAAATTAATTTTCACAACTTCCATTTTCCTTCTAAATCCTCCTTGAGTGTTTCCCTCCTTCTTTGGGAGATCAGCTATTTTTAAATTTAAACTGTTTGGGGCCCTTTGATTAAAAGGCACAACCTGTCTTATAAAACCTCATTTTCATTTTCGGGAGCAAAATTGGGGAATCATGAGGTTTTTAAGGGGGAAACTGCCCAAGGAGCTCAGAACAAAATTTGGGGGCAGGGCAAAATTTTCGGGCCCGGGGGTTACAAAAGAAAATTCTGCAGCACTAAAGGGTTCCCCTTTACAAACATTTGGCCCCTCCTTAACCCTTTAAAATTGAAAGAATTTGGGACGACCAAAACTTTCCTCAAACCGGGGCTGCCCAAAACCCCAAACCAACCCAATTTCGGGAAAGACCCTTGGGGGAGAGAGGTAAAAAAACCCCAAGATCACTGGGTTGAGCTCCAGAAACCCAGTGGGGAATGGGAAAATTTCCCACAAAGTCAACACACGGGCACCCCTCCCCCCAGGGGGGGCTTTAGGGCAAGTGTGGACGGAAGCCTCTCCTCAGTGCAAGACATATGAAAGCCCGCATACAATTTGCAAAAAAACACATGAAGGACTCCCGGGCTATGAGAAATAAGATTCTCTGGTCTGATGAGACTAAGATTGAACTTTTTGGTGTTAATTGTGAGCGGTATGTGTGGAGGAAACCAGGCACT
This sequence comes from Phyllomedusa bahiana, assembly GCA_025379985.1. Taxonomy (NCBI): domain Eukaryota; kingdom Metazoa; phylum Chordata; class Amphibia; order Anura; family Hylidae; genus Phyllomedusa; species Phyllomedusa bahiana. The sequence goes on along the minus strand of JAODAL010011860.1, from coordinate 75,140 downwards.
GCTCATCACATGCCCAATACAATCCCAACAGTGAAACATGGTGGTGGTGGCAGCATCATGCTATGGGGGTGTTTTTCAGCTGCAGGGACAGGACGACTGGCTGCAATTGAAGGAAAGATAAATGAGGCCAAGTACATAGATATCCTGGATGAAAACCTCTTGCAGACGCTCTGGACGTCAGACTGGGCCAAAGGTTCTTCTTCCAAAAAGGCAATGACCTTAAGCGCACAGCTAAAATAACAAAGCAGTGACTTCAGAACAACTCTGTGACCATTCTTGACTGGCCCAGCCAGAGCCCTGACCTAAACCCAATAGAGCATCTCTGGGGAGACTTGAAAATGGCTGTCCACCAACGTTCACCATCCAACCTGAGGGAACTGGAGAGGATCTGCAAGGAAGAATGCAAGGACCCCAAATTCAGGTGTGAAAAACTTTTGCATCATTCCCAAGAAGACTCATGGCTGTACTAGCTCAAAAGGGTGCTTTCACTCAATACTGAGCAAAAGGCCTAAATACTTATGACCATGTGATATTTCAGTTTTTCGTTAATAAATTTTCAAAAATATCTACATTTCTGTTTGTTTTTTTCTTTCAAGATGAGGTGCAGAGTGTACATTAATGAGCAAAAAAATGAACTTTTTTGATCCTATCAAATGGCTGCAATGAAACAGAGTGAAAAATGTAAAGGGGTCTGAATACTTTCCATACCCACAGTATAGATAGATAGATATAGATATGCAAAATTAGAAATAGACCCAGGTATAGAATATACCCTAAATGCAATACATAAAGGACTCCAAGCGGGTGTGCACCACCCCGACACATGCTTCGCTGAGTGCTTCTTCTGGGTGATTTGGACGCCACAAATTGAACATGAGAAGAGGCAAGTTCTCAGCACAGTACTGAGCATCAAGTGCTTTTGCACCATGGAGTGGGGTCTATTCTGAGTGGATACCCACTCTCTGGTCATTGCTAGCTTACCACTGGCCAGAGCTTATGGACACATCATTCGGCGTGTGAACTTTTTCACATGTACCTGACTGGGTTTGCAGTGTGCAGATGATTTAAGCACCTGCAGGTGGGACTCTGAGATATCAGTGACAGAAGCCCACTCATACGCTTCTTTCATTGCAGTGGCACGTAAGTTGGCTAGTTTATGCCCCATACAGACTCACGGGGGTAAGTTTGATTTAACCATTGCTAAACCCCATACTTGCCTGTTTAGTCAATGATTTTATAATATATATTTATATGCAGGACATCTTCTCTGAATATGTTCTTGCAATCTATGCAATTGTGTACTGTCTATATATATATATATATATATATATATATATATATATATGTATGACTCTACTGTTTACACATATTTTATTTACCTTGAAGAATTCCTGTAGAACTTATGAAGGAAACGCATCAGGACTTATTTTTTTGGCCCCCGTCTATCAGGGTTCTGGATGGGCCCGTCTTTATTGGGACGAGGTCTCCATATTGTTTGATAGGCAGTCTGTAGCATAGGGTGTTTTAGGGTTACTTTGGCCCTAACTCCTATGAGGTTTGTGTTTAATTTATCTGTTTAGAGTAAGCCTTTTTTCTTTTTGACCTTATGGATTATTGTTAGTTCGTATATTACTAGACTATTAAAGGTTAAGTTTTACATCTATTTTTCCAGTGATTAATCTTTGACTCTAGATGATATACTATACTCAGTTGGAGATAGCTTTCCTTATCTTGTGATTTGTCTCCATATATTGTTAGTTGTTTTGGTTTTTTTTGTGTGTGTGACACTTTTTTTCAATTTTTATCAATGAATAAAGCTTTAATTGTTTATTCAAAGTTTTGGTTGTTTTCTGCTATTCTGTATACTCTATACTTTGCCCAGGGCACCACATATTTATCTGCTGGATTTCATTAATTTTTCATTTCATTTATTAGTTTGCAGAAAAATTTCAGGAATTTAAAGAAGCTGCTCGATTAGCAAAGGAGAAATCCCAAGAAAAGATGGAGCTGACTAGTACTCCTTCCCAGGTAATGTTCTTGTCCACCATTTTTATCATTGTATTCAATAGTGCATATGTGACCTGCTTATCGCTAAGATTCAGGTCTTTCCCTAAATTGTGGTTCAGGCTTTTAGTTGACAACAGTTTAGTACACTGTACGATATATTGTCCATACAGGTCGACGTCTGCTGGTTCTCTATCAAATGCTGCTAGATATCTTGAGCTCATCGTATCAGTTATTGTACTTGAGGTATAGTTATTTATAGTACTGTTATAACTATGGACATACAAATAAAAAAAAAACTAGTAAATTATTACTCAGAACTCCTTGAAGTATAGGTTAACTATTATGCCATTAAACTATGTTTTTATATCAGTGTTCTTAAATATTAAAGGGTTTGACCACCTCCTTTTTATTTTCTTTTTAGCATAGAGCCTATTTAACATAAAATTAATTATACCCCTCCTACCTCACCCCTTTTCACTGCCTGCCCCCTCACCAACCCAAAATTTTTCTTTTTCTTCTTCCAGCGAACACCCATAAAAAGGGCTGTTTGGGCTCAATGATCTTCCCATTCAGTCACATCATTTGGAGTTGTTCACTTCTGAACAGTGATGTATTTGAGTTGCACTTCACTGCTGCAACCAATCACACTGAGTGGTGAGTTCCCCTCAAAAGAAGAAAAAGGGAAAAGCAGAAGCCCGGGGAGAGTGTTTAAAAAATTTTATGTTAAAAGGGGCCCCATAGCAAGGGAAAATAGAAAAAGAGGGGAAAAAACCCCTTAAGGTAATGTTATTTTATCCAACCGGGGTTTGCACACACCCTTTACGAGAACAATTATGTTTTTCTAAGGATAAGTACCTGTATTGCAACTGTTAACCTTAGAGCTATACCCAATAACTATTATAGGTAACACACTGTGAACAGGAAGGATGGATGATTTTTAAAAAATCGGGGTAGACATGGGTTACTGGGTCAAAATTTGGGATCTAGTAAAGATAATACTAAAAATACTCTTATAAGGGGGGCTAATAGGGCCAATTTTTAAATAAAATTTTTTTCAGATACCTTATTCTATTTGACAATGAGCGTATTTCAATTTTTTATAAGGTTTTATACTCACAATTTTTTAAACAAAAAAAGCTAAAAAGATTCTTAATGTTTTTTTTAGGGGTGTTAAACGCTATAAAAAATTTCAAAATATAATATTTTTCCTTCCATCACCTCGGTCTTTCTGGTCTCCCCTCCTCTGTTATGGCTCCCAAGTCCACAGTGTCAACAAACCCTTGAGGCTGCTGGATCATCACTTGTAGGATTTTTCACAAAATTTAAATGGGCAGGATCCCTAACTTTCCTTGCTTACCCTGCTTAACATAGCAAGCCTATCCAAGGAAATACAAAAAAACAAACCATAGGGCAAAGCAGGAAACCCAAAACAATCACAGGCAAACTGAGGGAAAAAGGGGAAATTTAAAAAAAACTTTTTCCCCACCATGGACTCCCAGTACTTAACCATTAAAGTTACCTACTGAACTCTGGCTGAGGCTGAAAAGAGACCAGAACCTATTAAAGGGGCATATACACATTACTAACAGACAGCACTTCCACTCCAATATTTCACATGGAAAAAATTATTCTTCATTAATCAAGGTTTTTTAAAAAAAATGATGTTTACATATATTTCTCAGAACAATGCATAATTCTGACAGAGATCCAAACATTTCAGTCGGCTTGACTTTTATGTACGACATATCTCTTCCTAGATAATAATGTCCATCTGAATAATGATGACTGCTTTCTCCTGGAGCTCATCAAATCAGATCTCTATATGAATAATGCATTGTTTTCAGAAATATAGCTATACATCATGCATACACCTGGAGTGATTTTTACTCCCCCCACTAACCTAAAGAAAGGCATAACCAAGGCACAGTATCTGAGGTTACATAGGAACTGTTCTAGGGTTGAAGATTACCATCTACAAGCAAATGATTTACGGGATAGGTTTCTAGAGAGAGGATATCCTCTATCGGCTCTAAGACCAGCCTTTAAGAATGCAGGAAAGATCTGAATAGTTTGTTAAATCCAAACAATATTCAGAGGAATGATTCAACAAGGTTCAGAATAGTGATTTTTACTCACCCAGATTAATAAAGAATAATTTTTTCGTGTACAATATTGGCATGAACGAGCCGTCCCACTCTGGTGAAGTTGTATTTTCCCTTGTGGACTGGGCCTTGTACTCCAGTGACAGAAGGCTCTGATACTTGTTGTTGTGGTGTCATGACTGCAACAGTTAAATGTTATCGCTGCACATTAGTGCGTGAAACTGGTGCAAAGAGACTGACCTAAAAGCAGCAGGACATGGTTAAGCTGAATATTAAGCCTCTTGTTATTTCATAGCATTGTAAGCCATTTGTAAAAATTCATATCTTAAAGTAATGATAACACAGTAAGCATGGCTTCTCCATACTCATCATGTAATCAATGTTGGACTGGCCCACCAGCCTACCAGGAGATCGTCCAGTGGTCCCAAGTTCTGACACAGAAATATACTTATATGACATCAGGACTTAAGAGGTTTAATGGAAGACAGCCTGATTTGGATGTGACTTCTGAACCAATCTCCAAGTATGCTATTAAACCCTGCATGTACATTACCTGCATATATACAGGAACACTCTTAGAATATTTTTCTCTGGTGGGCCCAATGAACTTCAGTCCAGCACTGCATGTAACACTATTTATAAAAAGTAATATAATAACATAAAAGGTATATGTTTGTGTATTGGGTTCTATAAAAAACTTCACTTTTAGAGCTTTATAATAATTCAGTTGTAATGTGGATCTGGAGTATGTTTCTAACTGGCCTTATTCTAATTCTCTTCTAGTTTGTGAATGTGTTGTCCTAGCTATACTATCATTTGAGGATGACACTAGCAAACTGAGGCATAACTAGAATCTTAGGGCACCTTAGAAAAATCTGAGAAATCTCCCCCTTTTCCCAACCTGTTGCCAAAAAAGATATGGAAAGAGCATCATAACTATTTGAGCATCAACCAATGGATCAATAGGAGTGTCATATATCAGATCACTAAGTACTGGAGCTATACAACTTAATGTCACCACCATGTTTATGCAATATTGTCCTTAAAGGGATGTTCCCACCATAGAATTTGATAGCATATCACTAGGATATGCCATCAAAGTCTGATAGGTGCTGGTCCCAGAGGTGGGAATAGCGCACAACTTTCAGTTCCATTCTATAGGAGCAAGTGCAACCAGCTTTCCATTCTGAGCTGTAACTTTCAGGAGCCCCTTCCCAAAATAGGTGTGGGATCCAGAAGTGGGACCCACACCTATCAAAATAATTCTAGTGATATGCCACCAAAGTCAATGGTGGGAACACCCTTTTGAACTTGAATCAGCCTCCTTATCAGAGGCTCTCTTGGCTGTAGTTACACCAATGAACACATATTAACAATGGGAAAACATACAGATACAACACATGTATGCACCAAAATAGTGATCCTGATTAGAATTATACCTAGCTAATAACAAAATTTGTCTTGGTAGTCAATTGGTATTAGAGTATGTTATCAGAAGTGAAAAACATTTAATCCATGCTTCTTGTCAAATCCATTGTGAAGTTAATAAGCCATAGATCTTATAATTGCCCCAATATGTTTCTTTCTGTACTAAAAGAAAGAAGAGCATTATATGTCCCTTAATTGTGTCATATTCAGGGCTGTCATAATGTTTTCTCCACTCACCAGCTCAGTGGATTTGATCGAAGGCCATTTGCATCTGACATCTGGTCATTTCCTGTTGAGTAAGGAATTGGTGGTGGTCCAGTTTTTGCAACACAGGTGTCCAAATTGGCTGGACAAATCTGTAATCACAGTTGGCATGGCCTAGCCATCTCCACCGAGAGATGAGAGATTGAGAGCCTGCTGACACAAGAGTCTAATCCAATTATGTAGATATTGGTCCCATTTATTTCGGTTCTCTTGTTTAAGAGGGACATGCTATTCATGTTCAGAACTCACATTGTATTATTGAAATGAAGCCATGGTGCAAGATTATCTATGCTCTACTGGTTTATTCTTCAAGAGAACTAGTTCTTCTCAAGGAGACAACCTTCAAGTGACCTTCTAATTCATATTTTGTTAGTGGAAATCAGTAAAATTCCTTTAAGCTGGCATTAATTTACCTGACGGCTGTTGGATTATTGGGCGGGTAACAATATTTGGACAATAGAATAGTCTATAAAACTTACTGATAAGGGAAGGCAATTAGGAGGAAAGTGTTTCTTGATTAAATTCTAGTAGAAATTTGTTTTTTTTTCCCTTTAATTTTCTCATTAATGGAGTCTCTAGTTCTTTGCTGGGAGCACATGTTAAGAATTATGGAACTACTAGACTTTTATTCCTAGGCAAATGAGAAAGGCAGATACATGGCGCCTGTAAGGGGCACATGTCCCTAAGGGTACATATTAGTAGTAATTCCATTGGCCGCAATATGATCCCTATGTGAGTTGCTTTTTTTCTCTCCTAATAATGACACTTTTTCCCCACAATTCTCATAGCAAAATGTTGTTACTTTAGGGTACATTTACATTAGGTGGATTTAGCCTAGATTTACTGTACAGATTCAGTTTTGAAAACACCATTGACATGAGGTGGAAAAATCCAGCCACGAACACTGTTTCAGATAGGCCGCAAATTTTGGATGCAAAGGTCTCATTTTCACTATATAGTTGTGAAATCCCCTGTAAGTCAAAATCTGCATGTAAGATGTGAATTTTGTTGAATCGCCACAGGTTTACAGCAGGATCTGCAGCAGAGCAGAGCAATTTTGCTACACATGGTCCTATAATTGTATTTTTCTATGCTAATGATATACCTAGATTTAATTCCTTTTGTTTCATTACACCCTCTGAGCTTCACAGGCCACATAGCAAGACAGAAACCATGATGAATCTGAACTTCTCCTGCTCTTGAGCCCATTTTATCATTTTAAAAAATTATCCAACTCCCCAAAAATCTTAAAAATTGCCCTCAGTTTTATAAAATATCAAAATCATCTTTTTAATTCACCGCAGATCCAGCAATGAATCTGTGGTGGTTGCTCAGGTGTTTGTTTCCATCCGGTCCGCACATGACCGATGCAGAAATTCAGTAGTCCTGCTTCGTTCACATCATGAGCAGTGTGTCAGTGGAACAGCAGATGACTACTATGGCCACTGATTGGGTGCAGTGGTTATGTGCAATCGTCAGAGCTTCAACGGTGAATCAATTGTGAATCAAAAACGTGTTGTTTTATACAGTTGGAGGATTTTTTTTGTTTTGTTTTATGGAACAGTTGAAAAATCCCTTTAAAAAAATCAGCCTATATACTTACATAAAATTTCTTTCAAGTAGTTTTCTAACAGAAGAATTGGAATTCCACGTAAAGTTTAACATTTCCTAAACACATATTGTTGCAGAGGTTTTCTGGATTAAATGACAGTCAGAGGGAATTATTTTGGCTTTAGTGGCTTGCAGCATCATAGTGTTTTTTATGGGATTCACCTATATTAAAGAGGTTTAGTCACTACAAAAAATTACTTTCACAACCCGGGAAGATAATGAAGACCTTTTTGAAATACATTTTACCTTGGTCATTTGGGGAATAAAAAATCTTGAGTACACCCATTTTTTTATGGTTCCTGTCTATATACTTCATTTTGATTAGACAAGCAAAGGATCGGGCAAACAAGGGCAGAGCCCTTAGGGGCAACCCATTATCTTTAACAAGGTTTTCCTTTGTTTTTCAGATGGCAATGTTTTCACTCTCAAAGCTTGTAACGTTTCTGAAGATTAAAAAATTTCCCCCGCACTTTAAACCTTTGAAAGTTCAGCTAGTTATAGGGAGCTTTAATATGCTAATCACTCCTAAACCACCCACGTCGAGCAGGCAGAGTGGATGAAAAGCTGCTTGTGACTAAGTAAATCAGCACAGTTAAAAAACCCCTTTAATACTATTCTGCATGTACAATACTATCTATATTCAATTAAATTGGTCCCCCGCCCATTAACAGTAATTGCTACGTCCCCCCAAACCCCGAAACTTCACCAAAGGGGAGCACAATCAAGAAGCGATCAAATCTGAACTAAAAGAAAGAAACCCGGTTACCATTTGCTAATATAATTTCTTAGATAATATGATTTTTATGATATGTTATTATTATGCGGCACTTTTAAAATTTTTAAAAAAAACCTAAAATTTTTTGTCCAAAAACGAGCCTTGCCCTTTCCAGGATATTTTAGCTTTCTTTAGAGGCCACATTCTCAACTTATTAGAATTAGGGCTAACCAACAGCCCAAATGATAAAACCTTTTGGGGCCACAATACAAAATGGGGAAAAGCCTTTTTTTCCAAGGCGGGGCATCCTAGTACAAGAAAAATAAAGACTTTAAACTACAAAACAGCTAGAGTCAGCCCTTTGATTTTTAGAAACTTTGGGCAAGAAGGGCAGCAGCCTTATTGCTTTCTATTGGGAATTCATCTGTCCCCCCTAACTATTTTTAGAAAGGGGAACATCTCCCCCCTTGGAAGAAACGAATGAAGTTCTAGTTTTGAATTTTGCCGAAAAAGGGGGAAAAAAAAAAAAAAATTTTAAAATTAAAAAAAAAAAATTTAAATTTAATTTTAAAAATTTTAAATTTTAAAAAAAAAACAAAATTTAAAAAAACAAACCCCTGGGGGCCCTTTGGGGTTTTCACTGTGGAAAAAAACAGTAAAATACAATTTTGCTAAGGGTTTTTGGGGTCTTTGTTTTTCTTTAGACCTCCTTCTGGTTACTGGGGATTTTACTGATAAGGGAATTTTTTAAAATAAAGTTCCCCTTTAAAAAGCTTTGGGGCTTATTTGGGCCCCCTGTCTTATTATGGTTTCCATACAAATCTAAACATTGTTCCCTTGGGTTCCCCCCACGGAAGGGCCATTTTTTACGGGAATCAGTGTTCAACAGGTCTGAAAAAAAGTAAACCAAAGGCCCAAAAAATTTTTTCTCCGGAAAAATCATATTTCATGGAAAAAACACCTCTGTTGTATGGCGTGCAGTCTAATGATTTTCCCGCATAAGGGCCGTCTTTAAGTTTGTTCTCCGCATTAGACCGGGTTTCACTTTTATTTTGGAAGATCTTTAAAAAAACCCTCCATCACTGACCCCATAAAAATTTTGAAAGAAATGGTGCAGCATGCAGTGCTATTTTTTTCCGATCAAATGACAGTCCATTGTATCCCTTGTAACTTCCCCTCGGGGCAGGCCCTCCGCCCTCTTTTGTGTCATTGTAAGTCATTCATCTTATTATTGACTCATTGACATTATGAGAAATCCCCCTCACTGACAGCCATGGAATAAATGCGCTTTAAAATAAATTTAATAAAAAAAATAAAAATACCATGACAAACCAATGAACCACAATCAGAAGTGGGGTCCATTTTGGGTGTCTTTTTGTGAAACCCGCTGTTACTTTTATTTTTCTATTCCTGTGATAAAACAGACAAGCGGAAATCACAATACGTGTGGATCTAGCCCTTAGATGCATACGCCTAAGAGTCAACCTAATTACACAAATTTTTGTGCATATTTGCAATAACATGCTCTGCATGAATGCTGTGGGGCCACTGAAAGAAAACCCTTTGGGCAAAACTCACCTTTGCCCAAATAACCTTGGCAAAAAGGAGTTTTAGACCTAAATAGATTCATACATGTGGCCCTATGTGTCTACACCAATTCCCCACATAAATGTTGGCTGTTCTTGCCAAGTAAGGACCCATGGTCTTCCAATCTTCTGAACTTCAAATTTACTAAATATTTTGTAAATAAGATTAAAAAAAAGTGTAAATTCTGCCAGTGCACAAAAGTTACAAAAATTTTGGGAAATAATATCAACATAAAGTGCCCAAATAATTTTTTTTTTTTTTTTTTTTTTTTTTCCCCCAACACCCCAATAAAATTTCCATAAGAATCTATAGATAGTTACATAATAGCATTCTTATAACATTCCCCCAATAGCATACCTTTCGACTAATTTAACACAACCCTTGTTTTATTTATTTTGGGATTTCAAAATGGGGTGGTTTCCATTCAGAGCCTCCATTGCAGTTTCTGTCATAGACAGCAGAAAAAATAGCACAGCATGCAGCACTATTTTTTCCGTTAAATGATGGACACCATGACAGAAACCCGATGGACCCCATTGCCAGAATAAAAATCTCGGATGCAGATGTAAACTGGGCCTTATACAGTCATGCACACTTATTGCAGAGAAATCCATGTTTACTGTCTAGAGGATTGTACAGATGCACCAGAACATATTTACACTCACTACTAAGCAGCCTATACCACATATAATTTATAGATAGTTGCATGTTCACACGCTGATAACATTCCAGCAGTCATGCATAACCATGCTGATGACAAGCATACACATACGCCTGTGCCTTTTCATTTAGGCAAGGTTCACAACTGAGTGGAGGGTTCTATTTGGAGCCTTCATCGCAGGTTCCAACAAAGATGGCGGAAAAAAAGTGCAGCTTATAGTGCTATTTTTAAAATGCCGGACACCATGACAGAAACCTGACGGACTCCATCGCCACCTCTGTGTTGGATGCTCCGTACAGAACCTCCAATGTAGATGTATATTGGGCCTAGTACAGTCATAGACACTTATTGCGCAGAAACACATGCTCACTGTCTACAGGTTCGCAGTGATGCACCAACATACATACACTCGCTACTAACCAGTATTTACCACATACAATCAAAGAAACGTAATTTGTGCACTCACTAAATACATACACACATATGAAATTCTTAAAAACACGCACTATGTAGGTGTATGTGAGTTAGGTGGCCTTGACTGGGGACATTTTGGTAGCAAATATCAAAGGCGTAGAATAGTGCAGACACTTGACTACCACATATGGCACTCACCTATACCAGGCTGATCAGACTTCTGCTATGTGTCCTGTATCCCTCTCGGGGTTCCTCTTTGAGTTCTTTCCTGGTGGTTCCAGTCTAATCTCTGCTTGCCTTCCTCCGTCATCCTGTTATACTACCAGTCTGTCTTCTACTAGCTTCTGGTTGAAGCATTGCTCTTGCCATCCCAAGTTCAGCTACCTGTGATCTTTGCATCTTCCTCCACGGTCGCCTAGTTGGGATACAGCCCTGTATATATTGTGTTCAGTACGGGCCAGTTGCAGACCAGGGATCCATATAACGTGTCCATAGTACGACATAGTTCCTTCACTGTGATCAGCTTCTAGAAGGAGAAAGCTATATAATGAGAAGATGTAGCCTAAACCAGATATAGCCTCCTAGTAAGTCCCTTAACAATTAATAACTAGCATAGAATCTATGTCTAGACTTGTTCTTTATTTATTGGTGTTACATTCCCTTTCTTGATACTAATTATTTGTATGTTCCCTTAAAGGAATCTGCTGGAGGGGATATTCAGTCTCCTTTAACACCAGAAAGCATTAACGGAACGGATGATGAAAGAACAACCCCTGAAGTGACGCAAAATTTTGAACCAAGGGCTGAACCTACGCAGAATGCGTTGCCATTTACACATAGGTACCAATTCAGTTCACAAATTTTGATTAACTAACGTGTGGCTGTAGCATTGATATGAACACAATTTTATAATCCTGTATGAATGCCTATTATGGACTCTTGATAATCACATTACCTCCTGAAAAGTTGGCAGATAATATGCAGTGTCTTATCTGCACTAGCACACTGGTCCAACATGTTAGCAGTACGTTAGTAACAATGTGCAAACGTGTAGTGACTCGTACTGATCAGTGGTCGATAATATGGAGCAAGTTAGATGCCGAGACTGTATTCATGAACAGTTTCTTTGTATATTTGTTACTAATTAAACCTATATGTGTAACTTGTTGATCAATAATATAACAGCACATACTGTATAATGTCACTTTGCTTGCCATGACTTGTACTGCTCGACCTCATGAGTGTTTTGGACCCATGTTTGGTCCAGTCACCACCGGTGTATTTTTATGTACAAAAAGTATAGAGTAGTGGAGCTATGTGTCAAGGTAAGGCTGTGTTCAGATCTCGTTAGTGGTTTGGTTTGTACACCGAGATAAAAACTCCGAGCATATACAGGACTGAGATGTATCCCATTATAAAACCATGATTTAAGATATACTACTATGACCTAACCCAACGGACAAGAGGAGGACACTTTTTTGGCCTCTGTTGGTTTAATCATACCCTATGGACACATGTGTTGTGTATGTCGAGTGATTTTCCCAGTATACACGATAATTGGTGATCGCACACATAGGGCACATGTATGAAAACTGTCTAGGTGTAAGACTTTCCTTGTTGCCCCTGTCAACCAGAGTTCCCCCTTTCATTACATATAATGCTCTGAAGAAAATGAAAGTGGCGCTCTGATTGGTTGCTATGGGCAACAAGGAAAGTCTTAGATCTAGACAGTTTCAATACATGTCCCCCATAGTCTGAACACAACCTAACAGAATTAGGACACTTGATTCATTTCCAATTTACAGTGCTGTAAATAGTCGATGGGGCACATTTATCAATAGTGTCGAACAGTTTTAAGTTAGACCACACAGTCTTACAATGCGCCACATTTATCATAGTGTTGATAAATCTGGCGCAGGCTAGAACTGTCTAGTCTAACTTTTTACCACCATTAAGTTGACTTACTTTTACGCCACTAACTGTGACAAAATTTTGCTGCATTTTTGCCGCACATTAAGCCACAGCACTTTTGCGTGAAACCACACCCTTTTACCGAGGCCACACCTCTTTGTCAGATGAGGTGCAGAAGTGTCTAGAAAATTTAATTCAACCTATTCTCCTACAAGTCACTACCTACCTGCTTGTTATGGAGGTTTTTTATATCTAAAGATAGAGAAGGGGGAAAAGGGTAGGATTTCCTTCCATAAACAGTGCCTTTCACTTAAGTGAGACTGTGCTGCAACAGAGACACAGCCCAAGCACAGAAGTGGTAGTGTTTCTGGTAAATAAAAAAAAAAATATTATACCTTTTTTTAAATTATTATCCTATGACTGAATATTACATTATTACAAATTTACCGGGTTATTCAAAAGGATGGTGCAAAAGCAAAGGCCTGTAGTTAAATTAATATATTTATCAGATTGATTAGCTTTAAGCATGTAGGCAAAAGTAAATAATACATTGTACCGATTTTGCTTCCTGTTAGAGCAGTTCTTATCTCCTGCTGATTTACAAAACGTTCCCTAGGTTACCGACCATCCCTCTCCTCTAGCAGCCATAGCCGGATGGTGACATCACTCCTTGCTGTGTCTTATCAGCAGCACAGGAGTTTATCTTTCTTACTGACAAAATTTAACCCTTTAGAGCTTTATAGCCCTAAAACACCTCCATTAACAATGTCTGTCTAACAAGCTCATCTATGAATAGAGGAGCTGATATGCCAATCACTATTGAAGCCCCGCCCACATCCTAACCAGGAAGTGTGAGTCTAAAGCTGGCTGTGAAGAGTAGGACCTGTAAAACAGCATAATGAGCACACCCCTTTAAGGTAAGTGGCCGGTGACTGAAAATGAAAGCAAAACTGGCTTATTCATACACATATATCAAACATTTGTAGCATATAGATAGTGTGTCTTCATGTTAATAAATTTGTTTTCTATTCTCTCGGTTATGATTATCAAGGCTCTAATTTTGCACCGTTCTTGTTGAATCGTCCTGTATGATAAATGTCACATGGCATAGCTCAGAATGTCCATCTAATGTTTTCAGTGCTGGCAAAAAGTAGAGCATTATTACCGGAGCATTATTTTTAAATGACTCCCAATGTATAATGGAAAGTGTGATATTTAATTACAGGACAACGTAACTTATTCACAAAAATGGACACATCTCATGCATTTTAAGGGTAAGTTCACACAGCTGATTTCAGCACTGAATCGGCCTGCAATCCACCCCTAAAATCCACGACATTAAGTGCGGATTTTGGACGTGGATTAGATGCTTATTTTCAGAGGCAGATTTTCAGACTCCTACATACTATAATGTATGGTTAGGATTCAGGCAAATTTTCAGCACTGAAAATAAATAATCGCCGAAGAAAATCAATGTTTTGTGCACAGCAAGTTGGATTTTCTAAAATAAACAATTTGAAAACTGAATCTGAGGTAGATTCAACGCTGAATCCACGCCTGAATCAGCATCCAAATCAGCAACGTGAACATACCCTAAGATGTCCTTGTTTATTCTTATTTAAATGAATTCATTACTATGCACTGATTTATACACAAGTATGCAGTAGTTTACAGTCTCAACAATAACACCTCAAAAGAGCTAATTAAAATAATGCAAATTATGACAGGTAACCACATTAAATGGACACTGCCATCAGAAACGAGTATTTTTGTTAAAACCAATATTCCCCCAAAACATTTTTTTGATTTTTAACAATTGTTTTTTTATTTCGGTAGTCCTATGCAATTAAAAATCTAGCCTTGTGAGAGAACTTTTATTTGGCAGAGCAGACTCATCTCACTTTACTTCAGCTGCTACTTACTTCTATATAGTCTCATTACAAATAATAAGTAAGAACATTATGATTTCTCTATTGCTCTCTCCACAGGGTTATATACGATTATACTAGCCCATGAGCAATACATGAAAGGAAAATTGGGTATTCTTTTTCTGCACTGAGGGGAGGAGGGTTCTTAACACTTATCAGGTTTTTGCTGATAATGTTTACACTTCTCAGACCAGACCTGACCATAAAGAAAGATGATCAAGCAATCCTCTCATACCTGTGTTATGAGAGCTCACATAGGGGAAGGCAGGAACAGACCGGGAAGTCATTTACATAAGGGAACTTTAAAAAATGACATTAAAAAAACACCACCCAATTAAAAAAAAATCCATGTAATAGTCACATATTGCTTGTCAGTATGGGAAAAGAATACATTTGATGGTAGTTTCCCTTTAAAGGGGTGCCAAACTCCATTAAGCTGCATCCATGCAAATATCTGCAGCTTAAACTGAAAAAAAGATGTAGAAATTTAAAAGGGGTTGCTGAAAGTTTGACAAAAAGAAGAGCAGTAAAAGTTTTCAAGTAATAAAAAGGACATGTTGAAAGCCCTTAGGGGCAAATGTATGAACACTGTCTAGGTCTAAGACTTTCTTTGTTACCCATAGCAACCAATCATCCCCTTTACTTTTTTTAGAGCATTGTATGGAATGAAAGTGGAGTTCTGATTGGTTGCTAGAAAGTCTTAGACCTAGACAGTTTTCATACATGTGGCCCTTAGGTTCTGGCATCTGAACAGTATGAAATGTAACCATGAGGCCACTCATTATCTGGAGTGGTGGCCTGGTGGTATGGTATATCATCACTGCCATTCTGTAAAAAGTGACGGCAGGAGGGAATGTGTGCTGGATTAGCGGAGGGATTGAAGAAGTGAGAACTTTTTTTATTGTTGTTTTAGAACATTTGCTGCTCCTCTTTTTTATTTATGGGCAACCTGTTCTTCATTATTGTTCCTGGTATACTTGTGTGCATTAGATAAAGCTTCTTCATTGGATCACGTTGATATCCGAGTGCCTTGACTTTTTAAGTATTTAGAATGGTGTCTTCATAACATGTACACATTTCTTCCATAAGGAGTTTTTGATCATGCGACTTTCATGTTTAGGTTTTCTCTCGCCTTCTTGTAATTTTTAAGTATGTTTAAATCATTTATATTTTTGTATTAGTTTCCTATATTTGTTTTACTAAGTTATTTTAGTATAAGATCAAATAATTTAAAAGAATGAGTATTCGCCTTATGAACAGACTCTACATTTTCCAAAATATTTACTTACCAGAATGACACTATCTGGCAAGCAACATGAAAAACTTAGTGTTTGGCATCAGTATCTCCTCTGCAACATGCCAGTTGCTTTGTGTCACCCTATGGGTAGTCAGGTTGTCAATGCCAGCAAAGGCATCAGCTGGATCAGAGAAGAGGACAATAGGGCATTTCTGGATTGGTGACATTCTGGTTAGTAAAACTTTAGGACAGAAAAGTTAATTCAGCTTTTTGTATACTGCATAAATTACATAACTACAAAGTTGTTATGCAATTATTTTTTTGGCTACGTCTCTTTACCCAGGAATTGTATCTATGGTGTTAGAAACAGTTATAAGAAGTACGGTGGTTTCATCACTTTACTTTTCTCTTTAGGGGCTTTATTTAAAAAAAAAAAAAAAAAATTTACAGAGAGCAACGATGGAGGTGGAGCATGGGAATGACAAGTTCGAAGCATTAGAAAAGTGTGGAAAAGAGTGGTTTGCCATATTAGAAGAGTATATGAAAAAGTGACGTGATACCTTGAGAGTATGATAGGGAGTGTTCTGGCACATTAGGAGAGCATGGAAATAAGTAGTCTGGGAAAGAATGAGTTGGCACATTGGAAAACATGGAAAGGAGTGGTCTGTAAAATAAGGAACATGGGAAGGAGGGTCTGGAACATTAGGAGAGCATGAGAATGAGTGGTCTGGAACATTAGGTCAGCATGGGAAGGAGTGGTCTGGAACATTAGGTGAGCATTAGAATGAGTGGTCTGGAACAATAGGAGAGCATGGAAGGAGTGGTCTGGAACAATAGGAAATATGGAAAAGAGTGGTCTGGAACATTAGGTCAGCATGGGAAAGAGTGGTCTGAAACATTAGGAGAGCATGGTTAGAAATGGTTTGGCCCATTAGAAAACATGGGAAAGAGTGGTCTGGAAAATTAGGTCAGCATGGGACAGAGTGGTCTGAAACATTAGGAGAGCATGGTTAGAAGTGGTTTGGCCCATTAGAAAACATGGGAAGGAGTGATCTGGAACATTAGGTGAGCATGGGAAGGAGTGGTCTGGAACATTAGGTGAACATGGGAAGGAGTGGTCTGGAACATTAGGTGAACATGGGAAAGAGTCTGCTCTGGAACTTTAGTTGAGCATGGAAAGGAGTAGTCTGGAACATTAAGACAAAAATGGGAAAGAGTGGTGCAGCACATTAGGAGAGCATGGGAAGGAGTGGTGTGGCACATTGGGAGAGCATGGAAAGGATTGGTTTGGCTTATTAGGAGAGCATCAGAAAGAGTTGTCTGGAACATCAAGAGAACATGGGAAAGGATGATGTAGCACATTGGGAGAGCAGGGAAAGGATTAGTCTCGCTTATTAGTAACACATCGGAAAGAGCGACTGAAAACATTAGTCGAGCATGGGGAGGAGTGGCTTCAAACATTAGAAGGACCAGAGAATGAGTGCGCTAAAACAGGGAGTTGTGAATAAAGTGTTTTTGTACATAGGAATATGGTAAGGCACTGTTCTTTAGTGACCTCCTATAGTGAATTAGAGGAATAAAGCAGCAGTGGTCTGACATCAGAGAATCAAGGAAGCAATGTGGTCTTCGCTGTGCCAGACCATTTGGTCACAAGCTTCTACATGTAGCAGAAGTGGGGAAGGATTATTGTGGTTCCCACTAATTAGTTATTAGCATGTGATAATAATAGTGCATTGTATTCTAGATGAAGTGTTGTGATTGCCAAAATGCTATTAACAAATGTGTGATAAATAACACGTGAAAAGAAAATTATTAAATAAAAATTACTGGAAGGTGAGTAGTAAGCAATGCATGAAAGTCAAGATGGAAAAAATCTATTTTTATGTAGTATGTTAGTATATACACTTCAATGCCCTGTGCTTAAGCTGCTAACTATGGTGCAATCTCTTCCTCATGTAGGGTGTACACAAATTAAAATTTCTGTTTTTTATTCTAGTATTTACTGTATGTGTATTGTAGGTTGTTGTCCGACCAAGTCTTGAACTTTGTACTTTATACACAGTTTATCTACAGTATAAATAGTGTGCAAGCAATATGAGGTTTTAATCTACTAGTTGCTTCTTTGACATTGAGTGTCCTATTTCATTATTGATCACAATTTCTATTTTTGAAAGGTGACTGTATTATACTATATTATACAATCTTGTTAGCACTCCTCAGTCTGGATGCCTCGCGTTAAGCAAATATAATAAATGTGTTTATATATTTGTAATAATTTAGAATAACTGTTAAAGAAATTTGATTTTACACAGTTTTACTGTTTGTTCAAAATGTGGTCCGATATATAATCATGCAATTTTTGAACTTGGGATCTGTGCTTGTTGTTTGGCAAACTACCACAGGTTTTGTATTCTCTCGGTAGCATGACAATGCAGGAAATGATTTTAGTAGTTTTGTATCCATGTTTTTTGTGTTAGATATATATTTATGCAAAATCTACATTTGTATTGTTTGTGTTTGTACTTAAAAAAAATGTTTGCAGTTTTTCCTGTAATTAACATGGTAGATTAACCAGTTAACATTCTATCATTTTTAATATTGCAAATTCTTTTATTTAACGACGCATATACTGCTATAGTGTTCAATTAAACCACTGTACATAGCTCTGTTCCTGAAGAAGGACAATTTTCTGTAAAGTCCTATCAACATGTACACTGTAAGTATAATAGAGCACAAACAGAAAAGTATGGGGTCCAAGCAAAATCATAGAATGCCTCATAAGGACAATGGAAATCATGTCAATAGTAAAGAAAAGCAGTATATAAAGTGCCCTCAGTGCCCCAGTGTGCCATGTGCCATATATCTTATCCATAGAGAGTAAACAATTTTCCACCAACAGCCAATGTCTTGAGTTCAGTAACCATAATTATTCTAAGGCATACCGACCAGTATTTGTCCTGTGCCGTGAGAACGCGCCCTAAGTGATTTTATACATGTTATTTGATTATTATTATTTTATTATTATTTATTTTAGAGCGCCATTGATTCCAGGGCGCTGTACATTCAAGAGGGTTACAAACATAACATAAGTCGAACAAGTTCAATGCTGACAGTATGTGACAATCAACTGGCACAGAGGGAGAGAGAACCCTGCCCGCGAAGGCTTACAATCTACAAGGATGGGGGAAAGAGACACATTAGTTAATCCCTACTAATGCTATATTACATAAACCTTCTAACTAACTCGTAGCATTTACAGAATCCTTACTAAAAAAAATGTGTGTGTCTATATTGAAATGCATAATCTATCAAGCAGGATAAAAAAAGCAATGGATCAAAGAACA
Organism: Phyllomedusa bahiana; assembly: GCA_025379985.1. NCBI lineage: Eukaryota > Metazoa > Chordata > Amphibia > Anura > Hylidae > Phyllomedusa > Phyllomedusa bahiana. The sequence goes on along the minus strand of JAODAL010011860.1, from coordinate 55,931 downwards.
GCAATAAGATTACATTATCTGTTTACTAAAAATGGGAAATTTATGAGCACATGAGAACTTACTAGGCCCATCACTCCATACCACAGACAAGTAGGTATATTCACCCAAAAACACGAATGCCTAAACAGAAAAATTTTGCTTTGGCTAGTAAGTGAAACCATTGTCTTCCCCAAGTTTTTTTATTCATGCATGTAGTAGAAATATGGGATATGTCTGATAATTATAAAGTGTTGGTGGATGGGGACCATTTCCAGTTTTTATATAGAGCTTTTATGCAAGTTTCTTTATTCAGAAAGTAATGTACAAGCTTTATCTGGCATGCTAACACATGTAGCATCATTCTAGTAACAAACTAGAAAAACTACCTCTTATCTGTGTGTGAACTTTGGTGGGGGTTTCTAATTTGGTGACTGTTAAATATCACATAAGGGAGTGTATGGAGTTTACAATAAGTGGCTGTAGACATAAAGGAAAGTGTTGAAAACTAACTTGTGCTTTTTTTTTTTATCATACTCCACACCTTTGACGTACACTTGAATATATACTTGTCAGGACAGTGCTGCAAACTAGACTGCAAAAGGGGGTGGTTGTACAAACCCTGCACCAAGTAGTCAAAGGGGTCATTCCTGATTAAGTCACTCCTAATTAAGTCCATCCCAAACACATCATTCACTCTTAACTAATGCAAAAATCTGTATCATCTCATTGACGTAGCAGGGTACTGCTGTGCAAAGGCTATGGAGAATGGAAGGGGGAGTTGTAGATAGAGGCAGATTCTGCAAAAAGCTATAGTATGTGTTATATCTCCCCCAGTGCTTAATTCACAGCATACACTCCACAGCTGTAATATACTCCTTGCTGCTGCTGCTGAGGGTTGCTATAGAGAGATGGGGGAACTTCTCTACTGTGTGTGTACTGTATAGGAGACATCATTGCAGCTAATCTCCAGCTAGTAGCTGAGGGAGAACTGAAGAGGAGCCATCAGAGTGGAAGACTGGTGAATAATACCTTGTACAAAATATATAATGGCCAGAAATATTGTTATTCCGTATGTAGAAACACAACAGGTTTTCCCCCCAAAATTTTTTGGAAACAGTGATCCTATAACTGTGGACTGGCAGAATTTTTCAAAGGGGCCTTTTAAAATTTGGCAGCTGCTTGGGACAGTTAAAATACATGTAAATTACTATTTTATTTTTTTATTTACATAGTGCAGTTATATTTCACAGCGCTGTACAGAGATTATCACTATTTATATTGGTCCCTGTCCCCAATGGGGCTCACAATCTAAATTCCAGAATAACCTATTAGGGCCACATGTCTGAAAACTGTATAGGTCTAAAACTCACTTTGTTGCCTATAGCATTACCCAAAACTGGAAAAAAAAAAAACCTTAGTGCTGGAGTTACCTTTAATAAATCTACCTGTTTTGACTTACATACAAATCCAACTTAAGAACAAACCCGCAGTCCCTATCCAGTTCATAACCCGAGGACTGCCTGTAAGTTCAATTCTTTTAACTTGGTGCTGTGCAGTACATACTCTCCATTAAATAAGGTACCATAGATAGAGACAAAAATACATACAATATCAATAAATAGATAGATGGATAGATAGATAAATAGATGGATGAAAAGATAGATAGATATGAGAGCAATATTCACTGACATTCATTTACATTCTAAACAGCAAGAAGCAATAACTGAACTTGAGTGGTTGCCAAAAAAATACATATGTTTTCATGTTCTTATGGGTAAACTCAACTTGCAGTTTGTATGTAAATTACGCTATAGTATAATATATAATATATTCATCAAGAGACTTTTTCTGAGCAATGTGGACCATGGATTTCTATAATAGACCTTCTATAAAGGAGCATATGGGTTTTTAGCATCATATTTTTAGCAACGTACTCAATACTTACCCTTTTTCCCCGAAAATAAGACAGTGTCTTATATTAATTTCTGCTCCTAAAGATGAGCTAAGACTTATTTTTAGGGGATATTTTTATATTCTATGAACAATAATTCACATTTATTGTTGAACAAAACATCCACATGTATTAATCTACTGTAGTGATTTCATCAAAAACATCAGCATAAGCAACCAAACTCTTAATTGAATTAAAAAAAATGCACCATGTCTTATTTTCGGGGAAACAGGTTATAAACGGTGAGAACTATAAAACCTGTGTAAAGAAAAGCTCTACATATCCTAGATATGTTTCTGTTATTTGTAATATGAAGACTGGGTGCACCGAAGTATTTCTGTCCAGAATCTATGGTTACTTCATTTTTGCAGTCCCATTGTTTATCTCGAAGGTTGGTTTAGTTTGGTCACCATTTGTCTTCCTCTCTGGATGACCAGAATTTAGTGCATGTAGCTACATGTGCTGAAGTGGTCACAGGAAGTTCCACCTGCTGTACAATACACTGCCTCGCCATATTACACAGGCTTGCTTTAAGCCCTTACCACTCAGGCAACAGAGAGTCCAGAAGACTGTACAAGACGTCAATACAGCTTCATGGAATACATTGTCAAGATAATAGAACAGATGTTCAAGATTTGCTTTATATGTACTGAGAAATAGGCTTAAGGGAGACATATTGTAGTAAAAATGATACAGGCTTTAACAACTACCTGCATGAAATGTTAAATATCACATCTGTGTTGTAATTTACCGTACCTCTGTGTGGTATAGTACTAATGACACCAGTGACAGCTTTTTTGGGCATCTATGGAAGTTGAAATGATGCTGTTAACTTTGTGTAATTTCTGCATTTTGGCTCTACAATCCTATCTCCTATCAGTGTACAATGTGTGCAAATTCAGTTTCTGCAAAAGCCAAAAGCAATCTGTATTCTTCACGCTTATCTAACTGGTGACATGTTCTGGTGATGACATTAAAGAGTATTTTTTAAGTGTTGTGCTATCTAGATAATTAAAGTTGCTCATTATGCACAATATATCCATGAAGTGTTTTCTTTCTTGGAGAAAAAAATGATAACAAGACTGTTATCAAAAGTTTTCATTGTCATCGGATGTTATAGGCAAAAATCATTAAAAACAATAACAGAAGTTATCTTATGGTATTATAATACTTAGGGGTTATGCACATTGTAGGTCTGTGGATGCAGAGTCTGTACAGTCTGTATTGTATATTACAGACCCATAGACACTACCTGTGCCACTGTATTGTTGTGTAATATGCAAGAGATGGGTCATGCTGTATAAAAAAAGCTTTTAGTGCCCCTATCTGAAATTGAGGTATAATATGTTTCCAGGGTATGGTGGCTGCATTACAAATTTGTACAAATGGTTCTGTAATACAGCTGTGTGCATGAGTCGGGGTCATTCTTCACCCAGGGCAAAGACTTTGCTGCCCTAACCATGTGTCTAAATAACCTAGGAAGTGCACATTGATATAGTTCTGCCAGCACCCAGTACTGGGGCATATGCCCAGTCAGGACCTCCTAGTTACGCCCAACTTTTTGGATCGTCAAAGCAGGACATTTATGTTTCATCAGAGCAAGTGTGGGACTGAAAGCACCAGGAAACGGGTAAATTAATCTATTCAAACCCATAAAAAAACAATCCAATTTATGGTTAGAATTATGGTTATGGTGAGGTTTAGGGCTGTATTTAGGGTTAGGGTCAAAGTAAGAAAAAAATTGGGGTTTGGGAAAACTAGAGTCAATTTGAACAGGGCCAGATTTGAGCAATGCTAATCTATACACTTTAGTCATGTTTTATTTACAAATTCGTATAAAAGCATCTGAATATAGACATTTCCATAGTCCAAATTGAAACAAATTATTACATAATGTATAAATTGTAGCCTAATTGCAGTTAGAAAGCAGATAAATGCTTTTTATGAGCCAATATAGTAAGTTCAATGATGCAAGTTCTTTTTTTAAAAAAAATAGGAACATTTAAGAAGTAAGGAGGGACAGGAGTCAAAAATAGGGACTGTCCCTATAAATGAGGGGCGTATTGACTGACACCAAATATTTTACATGAAAAACTGCTCCACTAAAATGTAGTATTAGAAAAATCTGATAAACAATCAATTAAATAGGAAATGGCTTGGTATACTTGCTATTGATATACTTTATAACAACAACTCTGGTTGTCAGACTACATGTCTCTAGCAACCAATCATTCTCACATTAATCAGCTCTTTAATGTAGAAGCTGCTGGCAAATAAAAGGAGACATGGCAGTGTCTTTTTTCTGTTTGTTACATCCTTGTTCAGTTAGATTTTTGTCTAAAAATAGATAGAGGACATCTCTATTTGCTAAATATACAATGTGTTGACTGACAGATAAGAAGCTCAGGAAATGTTAAATTTTACGTATAATATAGTTATACATAATTCAGTGCTGTACAAGCTCCAACATACTTATGCTGGTAAGGAGAGGACAGGAGATTGTGGTCCTCTATTCTAATGATTGAGTAGGGTCCTAGTGGTCAGACCCACAACTTTCCAATGTTTTGAGAAATTGTTTTGAATGTAGTATCCCTATAAAATCACTGCAATTTTAGATTACACTGTTCTTTGATATGGATCTCAGATTGTGGTCGCCTTGACCTCTATGCTAGGGGGGAAAATAGACCACAAAATTGTACTTCAAATGGTTGTTATTTTTTATTAGTACAATTAATCTTATTTACTTATATTGTTGCACGGGGCTGCATACCGAATACATCCCCTTATACAGGTCCTTGTCCCACTGGGGATCACAGTCTAATCTTCTTGTAAAGATATGTAGGAACCTACTTAACCTAAAATGTGTATATATACTATATATGAATCCAAACCATCTAGTCTGTGTTAATTTTCATACACAAGGTCTAAAAACTCTCAGTTCTCAAATTAATACTCAGGAGCCCAGGCAGGCAGCAATGTTTACCACTGAGCTTTTGCTCTGTTCATCGACCATTCACTATCCATGCTCTATTTATAATACATAATAAGAAATGAATACTCCATAATCTGAACCAACGTTTGGGACAGATCATACTATGTAAATTAAAAAAGAAGAAAATACCGTCTACACACATCTTGTATCTCGCAACCAACCATTTAATTGTCTTGGAAGACTGTGTAGAATCCTTGAATGCAATTACATTTGTTGGCTTCTACTGACGGGATAGAACAGATGGCATGAGAAAAATTGCTGTTTTCAGACACTTAAGCCCTTACTGGCACACCGTATACAGGCTTACTTAAAGGGGTTTTGCCACGAAATAAAATTGACGTGGGAAGCTTACAAATTAAATAATAAACATTTTCACCATTCATTATTATTAAAAATTCTGCATCGTTTTTGTTTTAGCTGCTCCTTTAGTGATCCATTGTTTACAGCTCGTCTCCAGGGGATATGACCAGTGATGATAGCTTCTCAGTCCTGGTCGCACATGCTCAGACATCACCTCTCCTGTCAGGCACCTACTGAGTGTTCAAACCCCAGGTGCTGTCACTCTACTCCTGTCCTCTGTACTCCTCAGTAATTAGTCAAACAGTGCAAATAAATTAAAAAAAGAAACCTGAATGAGGTGTGTGCACTGACAAAGAGAAAAAAAAATCCACCGATTTGGTTCTTGCAGGGATTTGAACCTAGGACCCTTGTGTCTGGAGGTAAAAACTTTACCTCTGAGCTACAATGTAGTTATGCACAGCTCTATACAAAAACAGATCTTTCTCTGACTAGAGAGATGAAAGGCCTGGTGATGTCATCTTGCTGGGTCACATGATATGCAGTTCAAACAAATCACACACGCCCCCTTCTGAGCACACAGAGCTGAAGAGCTGGATGCAGGAGGTATGAAATGAGATCGTGGAAAAACCCCTTTAATAAGTAAGCAAATTTCAGTATCAACAGTGGAGTTCAGAGATACTCAGCTTCTGAGTCTGCGATCATTTTAAAATTATTTTATGATATTTCGGTTAATTCAGATTTCATTATCGGGATAAATAATACGAACATGGATTAATTAACAGATTCTTATATCTCATGTATGTTACCTAAAAAATAATACCACAACTACCTATATTAAAATCAATGGGCTACATAAAGTTTTGCAGACACCTGTTTAAAAACAGATACAGTGCAGCTGTCATGATTTTCTTATAGGCTGAAGACATGATGCTAGTGTTTATAGAGCCTATTTTATTGACACCTTATAAATTTGTAGATTTAACAATCAGGACTCCAGGAGTTCACAGCTGTAGTTAAAGGGGTTGTCTCACTACAAGGATTGCTTTTTATGTTAAAGATCTTGCAAAAACAAGTCACTTTGCAATGTATGTCCATTAACCATATCCTACCTATTCTGAGAAATCCCCACTTGAATGGGCTGCATCAGCTCCTCAGGTAGCTATAGCTACAGACCTGTTTGACCTATCCTGATAGGCTGTCTGCACTGGTTGCTATAGCTACAGACGTGGCTTCTACTGCAGTCTAGTAGAAGCCAGTAAACACGCCCTTGAATTCAAAATGAAACCAAGAAAACAGGACAGAGGTAAGATGAATCAATGTAGCGAGACAACCCTTTTAAGCTTTCCTCCACCATGGGCAAAGATGCAGTTCACTACACACACCCAGTATCTAAACCCAAAGCAGGGTTGTTTAATGGCATCTTCCATGGAACCCAGCATCTGAAGTATATGCCCACAAGACCTCCCTCCTCTGCCCCATGTTACCCACTATTTTTATCTTTGATTTCTATTCACCTGTCATCTATATTTTCAGTAATATTTCTCCATTCTTAGTAATAATACCCCTTCTGTACGTCCTTTTCTGTAATAGTGCCTCTTCTGTGCTCTGACTTAGTAATAATGTTCTCTCTGTGCCCCAACTTATTATTATCAATATATATTGTAAACCATCAGTAATACGAGTCATTCTATAACTTTATAATATAACTACTATGAAAGGTATCTTCTTCTGTGGTACCCAACAGCTGGAGCATATGCCCACCCAACTTTCTTTCTCTGCCTCCTTCTTTCACACTACTTTTGTCTTTGATTTATAATCATCATCTATGGCCAACCATCAGTGATACCAACCATTCTGTAACTTTACAATATGATTACTAGGAAAGGTATCTACTCTGTTAGGAAATAAGAAGGTATACAATTTTAGTGACTTAGTAACACACATAGAATGGAAGAGCATTATTTTCATCCTGAATAAAAGACTAACATAACCTATGTCTCTCTTTCTTGTGTTGGTTTCCATAAAGAACTAATCAGAACATATTTAGAGTATCGTAGATTGGAAATGGCTAATAGTTTTTATTTCAAGAATAAATCAGTCCGAACACAAAGGGTTAAGTAATAGCCCTGTGTAAACAGCAGGGTCAGTCTTACAGCATTACACAAATAACAACGTAATCCTGTAAGAGGGTTACATTATGATCTCCAGGAAAGTAGAATTGTAAAACAAGTTGGAGTTCCTTGTGACGACCTGGCGTTATCTGTCATGTGATCAGGGATTAGTAAATATCCGCTTATATGACATGTAAATATTTCCTAGTCATCTATAATCATTCATTATTTTAGGTGACTCAGCACCTAGCATACCCTGTTTCCCCAAAAAATAAGACGGTGTCTTATATTAATTTTTGCTCCTAAAGACGAGCTAAGACTTATTTTTAGGGGATGTCTTATTTTTCCATGAACAAGAATTCACATTTATTGTTGACCAAAACATCAATTTGTATTAATATATTATAGTGATTTCATCACAAACATCCGCCTAAGCAGCCAAACTCTGAATTGCATCAAAAAATGCACTATGTCTTATTTTCGGGGGATGTCTTATTTTCGGGGAAACAGGGTAGGTTGTCATATATAAGGAGTAAGGTAGCATCTACCTGAATCCAGCTCCATGTACATTTTTTTTCATGATTCAGTCTTTAAAGGGGTTGTGTCACCATAGATATTTGTCTCCTATCCACAGGATAGGGGATAAATGTCTGATCGCTGCAGTCCCACCGCTGGACCCCCACTGATCGCTAAAAGAGGCCATAAGTCCCCATCCTCCTTCACTGCACTTGCACAGCAAAGAATAAATTAAACAGAGCAGTGGCCAAACATGCATACTGCTGCTCCGTTCAAAGTATATGGGATCGATGGAGATAGCAGAGTAAATCGCTATCCTGTGAATAGGTGATAAATGTCTATGGTGGCACAACCATTTCACAGTTTACATATAGTGTGCATAAACATAAGAAGTAACTTTGTACATGTACTTAATGACTTATTTTGTACAGATTTTAAGTTACAGTCTGTATTACAGTCCAGAGCTGCGTTCACTATTCTGCAGCGTTCACAGGAGATATTTCTAGTATTCCATTCTAGCAGTGTTTGCATTCTGGAAAGTATAGTCGCCCAAGCACTCTACAATTCAAATGAAAAAAAAAATAATTTTACCACTATATTATAGGACCACTGCTAATCTATTAGAAGTTAGCCCACATTTAGGGAGACACTCCAACTAAAAGTAATACACTATGCTATGTAGCCATGACACATAAACCCCACCAGACCCCATATACAATCTAACTCCCCATATTGCCTAAAAATAGTGCCAAGGGATGCATGCAGTAATAAGTTTTGCATTTCTTGATCATACACCTCACCACTCTCTAAAATAAACCACACCATCAATACAAGAATGAGAACAAAAATGAAACATATGAACTTCTATTCACATGATTAGGGACAGGCGTACAGTTGCTTTTACAATTAGAGACAAGTGTACACTACTACCGTATCAGCAATAATATAACCAGTAATACCACCATACACTGACCATATAATAGTCAGATATTAGTTCAGGTTTCCATCACATGGCAGGCCATTGAAGGAAATACAGTACTGATCTAACACGAAGGCAAAATAAATAGTTATATCCAGTGACTCACAGGTGATGTCTTCTCTGATTGGAATAAGCCATTTTCCCTTTTCTTCTCCATCCTTTCCAGATGGCCATGATAACTTCATCCAGCCATGACTTGTCTTTGCTGAATTTGCCCTACAGACATCTTAGGCTCCTCACGTTTCCAAGATCCTCTCCACCTCTGCACAATCTCCATTCACAAATCCCCAGACAGCAATAGTTCCCTATATGGTAATAGTGCCCCATATGGCACTACTGGCCCTCTATTAATATTTGTTTCCTATCTCAAGGCATTATAGGAAAGCACCCTCTATTGGATGTAACAAATCCTCAATCCGCTTTTGACCCACTGGGTCTTGAGAAAGCAAAAGGGATATTTAGCCAAGCCAGTATCTCCCATCTGCAGACAGCTGTTTCGGGATGTTTGTCCCTCATCAGTGCAGAGCAGAGCGATACTGGCTGGCTGTGTGGGAGGCAATGAGTGGCTCAGAAAGGGGAACATCTCTCCTTTAGGTGAGGAGAATACCAAATGGTGTGTAGAGTTTGGATTGCCTTTTTCCCCTCTACTAAGCATCTGCATATCACACGGCAATATTTGTTTCCTACACATAGAGCGACATGTCCCAATACGGATGCACCATTGTTTTGGTGTATTTTGCGCCAAAAAACTGTTAAAATCCTATTCTCTATATAAATGAACTGTAGTACAACGAAACTAGGCACATTATACGCCAGGCACGACACATTTGAATGCGCCTTAAGTAGTTACATTCAGTTTTACAATGCAAGGTAGACCACACACCAGTTTTTTGACAGGTTCTTTCATTCAGGCGCACTTTATACTGATTTAATGTGCCTTAAAACTAGCGTGGCGGCACCTCTTTCCAGACATGTCACCCATAATGCCCCTTTTATTTTTCTGCTCAGTATTAATGCCCCTTTTTGCTCCACTAAGCAATAATGTCCCCTCTGTCATTAACTGAGAAATAATGCTCCCTTGTATCCACTTTTCAGTAATATTACTCCATTCTTAGTAATAATATCCCTTCTTTACCCCCTTTTCTGTAATAGTGTCTCTTCTGTGCTCTGACTTAGTAATAATGTTCTCTCTGTGCCCCAACTTATTATTATGCCCCCTTTTGGTCTCACTTTCTCAGTAATAATACCCCCAATTAGTATTAACACCACTTCCTTGCTTTTACTTGGTGATAATGGTCATTTTTGGTCCCCACCTTGTCTGTAATTATGACCCATGCTTGTCTTTTTTCAGTAATAATGCTCCCTCTTAGCCCCTTTTCTCTAACAGTGTCCACTCTTCCCTGTTAATTTCTCCACTGTATCTAATTTCTCTAATAGCCCCCTTAATTGTTCTCTCCTTTTACATAGTGCCCTCTCTGTGTCCCCTGCTTTCTAATAATGCCCCTTCTCTCTCTAACAGTGCCATCTCTGTAGCTCTTTTCTAATAACACCCCAGCTGTATTGGTGCCTCATGTACGGTCATAAAAATTATATTTATACTCACTCAACCCCATGCCTATAAGTTCTTCCTGGGACTTCCTCTGCTCTGTGCTGTCCTTTCATAGAGGAGAGCACAGACTGGTTGTATGGTAGAGAGGTCAGTGGCTCGGCCAGGGCGTGCAGTGACATAGTTGCGCTGTCTGCGTTGGCCCACTAACATCTTAAGTAGGGATCCAGTTGAAAGCTGTGCTTACTGGTGCCACCAAGAAAAAAAAATATGGGGCATGTGCCCCAGATGTCTGGTGTAACCTGGGTTTGGAGACCTGGGATCTGACTGCTCACCTGGAATCTTTCAAAGGGGCAGATTGCCATTCTGTGCCTGGTGTTATCCCTAGTGCATAGCCTGAGGGGGCAGTGCATGATACATGGATTCACTCTTGTTTGAACCCTGTGCTATTCATCATTCACATTGTGCCCTGCACTAGGTATAACAGTGAGTTAGTGTTGCTTGGTGTGTTCCTTTAAAGAAAGTGGGTGGAGACATCTAAAGTTTAGGGAAAACATTGTTTTAAGATTTCAGTAATCTTTGTAACTCTGACTGACCTGCATAAATATCTTTTGTGCAAGGGGTACCAAAGGCGGCAGGTAGGACTAGGGGCACCAAAGGGGAACCAATAGGGGGGCCAAAGGCAGCAGGTGCTACTAGGCTTTTTCGCCTATAGGGCCAAAAGATCCCACTGCCACTTAGGAAAACATCAGTATTATATAGGACACATATTGGGGGAAGGGGCCTCATGCCACTACTCTGTGCTCCTCTGGGACCTGTCTCGCCTTGACACTGTCGACTTCCCTGTAAATCCTCTCCTCCCTCGGCATCACGGACTTGGCAAAATAAACGATAATAATAATAATAATAATATTACAGCTTTTGCACTGGTGGCCAGAAGTTTCAAGTAATGCCTCTACTTTTGAAAGACTCTAGGGATGACAGCTGCAAAAGGGTCCTAACACCTTGGTGGCCTAAAGTTTACCCAGTCATAAAAGAATACTACATTTACAGAAGGTGATACAAGAATGTATTCTTAATGTAATCATACTAGATGCACTGTATAACAATACACATAAATGTAGTTTATAGTGTACGTAGACTGTATATAACAACTAGATACAACGACATGTGACATACAGTGCCTCACAAAAGTGATTACACCCCTCATATTTTTGGAAATATTGTATTATATCTTTTCATGGGACAACACTGAAGATATGACACATTAGTACAATGTAAATTAGTCAGTGTACAGCTTGCATAACAGTGTAAAGTTGGTGTGCCCCCAAAATAACTCAACACACAGCCATCAATGTCTAAACAACTAACAACAAACGTGAGTACACCCCTAAGTGAAAATGGATAAATCGTGCCCAAAGTGTCAATATTTTGTGTGGCCTCCATTATTTTCTAGCACTGCCTTAAGTCTCTTGGGCATGGAGTTCACAGGTTGAAGCCACTGGAATCATCTTCCACTCCGCCATGATGACATCATGGAGCTGGTGGATATTAGAGAACTTGCGCTCCTCCACCTGCTGTTTGAGAATTCCCCACAGATGCTCAATAGGCATTAGGTCTGGAGATATGCTTGGCCAGTCCAACACTTTAACCATCATTTTCTTTAGGGAGTCGTCTTGGAGGTGTGTTTGGGGTCGTTATCATGTTGGAATATTGCCCTGTGGCCAAGTTTCCGAAGAGAGGGGATCATCCTCTGCTTCAGTATGTCTCTTTACATGTTGGCATTCATGGTTCTCTCAATGAATTGTAGCTTCCCACAGCTGGCAGTACTCATGCAACCCCAAAACCCCAAACTATGACACTCCCACCACCATGCTTGACTGTAGGCGAGACACACTTGTCTTTGTACTCCTCACAGGTTGCTGCCACACACACTTTACAACATCTGAACCAAATAAGTTAATAAGTTTATCTTGGTCCCATCAGAGCACAGAACATGGTCCTTAGTTTGCTTGTCTTCAGCAAACTGTTGCGGGATTTCTTGTGCATCATCTTTAGAAAAGGCTTCCTTCTTGGACACAGCCATGTAGACCAATATTTTGCAGGGTTTGGCGTATGGTCTGAGCACTGACAGGCTGACCCGCCACCCCTTTAACTTCTGCAGCAATACTGGCAGCACTCATACGTCTAATACTGCTGTATGGTCTTGGTCACCAGGCTGCTGCTCAGTTTCAGGGTTTTGGCAATCTTCTTATAGCCTAGGCCATCTTTATGTAGGGCAACAATTCTTTTTTTTCAGACTCTCAGACAGTTCTTTGCTATGAGGTGCCATGTTGAACTTTGAGTGACCAGTATAAGAGACTGTGGGAGTGATAACACCAAATTGAACACACCCGCTCCCTATTCACATGTGAGATCTTGTAACGCTAATAAGTCACATGACACTGGAGAGGGAACATGGCACATTCGGCACAATTTTTGCATTTTCACTTAAGGGTGTACCCACTTTTGTTACGAGCGGTGTAGACATTGATGACTGTGTGCTGAGTTATTTTAAAGGCGCACCAAATTTACACTGTTAGGGTATGTTCACATGGCGTTTTTGGATCCAATTTTGGATTCAAAAATCGCATCCAAAACTGAGCGTCAGTCGGATCCAAAACGCATCCAACATGCAGGTGTGTGTTTGGATGCGTTTTGGCTACAGCAGGATCGCACCCTATAGTTTTAAATAGGGCTCCTGCTGCGTCTTTCAGATCAAGAATTGACATGTGAATTCTTAGAACAGATCCGAAAGGTGAAAGTAAACACACATCGGTGATCACTCGTCTGACCGCCGATGCGTGTTTTACATTGCAAGCAATGTAAATCACACTGCTCATTGCTAGATGCGTGTTTGGGTCCATTTAGGGTCCGATAGACGAATCCAAACACGCATCTAATAACATATATTCACACGGACAGAACACGCCCTGTGACCAACCCCTACAAGCTGCTTTACATTGTATCAAAGTGTTATATCTTCAGTGTTGTCCCATGAAAAGATATAATAAAATATTTACAAAAATATGACGGGTGTACTTATTTTTGTGATAGAATAATCCTAGTCATGGATGATTTTGAAATAAAAAGATTAGATGAAAATCTAACAATCAACTGCTTGTCGAAAACCCATTGGTTATAAAGTCCACGGGGCTTTATATTTTGCCGGATTTTCAAAATGCCATGCAGAGAGCGCAGCTGTACATTAATTGTACAGCTGCGCTGTTGGAGAGCTGGCTGTCAGCATTCTGTATATACAGCACTAAACGTGCACTGTATGTACAGAATAGCGGGAAGCCTGTTGACTCTTGTTCCCGGTTGCGGTGGCAATGAATGGGCGGGGCCAGTAAAGATGCTTTGGTTTTTTAACAGACCCAGATCCTCTGTAGTAAGTACAGGGGGTTGTTTCCCACTGTATTTCCTCATTAACTGGGGCTAATATACCTGCTTCGGAAACAGGGGAAATCAGAAATAAATAAGTAAGCAATGTAAAAATGCCCCCAAGAGGTCTTTTCCTGACCTTATGGGGGCACAATATTTAAAATAAGTAATAATAAATGCACACACACAATAAAATATCAGTCCAAATTTAAGTCCCGCCCCTGATGACCCTAAAACTTTATTTCACCTATTCACCTATATTAAAGTGCTCGGGAACGGGTTTTTACCATTGACAATTGGTTTAAAGAAAGGGTTGCCCAACCCCCAAATACTGCAATCATTATATATTTTATTTAATTTGCCTACTAATTAGGTTCCATTTGCAAAAATGCCCCTCACCTAAACCTGTATGTGTGGGAACATCACTAGAGCCAGCATCCTCTTGTTTCCTTGCCCTTCTGTCTGCCTCTGTTGTATGTCATTTAGCCCCTTTTACCCACATGATGTCAGTGCGTCCACACATGAAAAAGGAAAGTAGCGCCGAGGACCTTTAAAAACGAACAAAACCCTTCTAATGCACTCATTCTCTGTTGGGTGTTCAGGGTGCCCATGCTAATAGAACCTCATTAGTTAATTACTATGTTTTATTTTTATATTAAGGGGAAAATGGTCATTTTTTTACGTCTGGAAAATTTTTTTTCGGGGTAATTTTTTAAAAAATTTCCCCTTTGCAGGGATACAGGAAATAGGAGCTTTTGGGGATGTTTCCCTGGGAAAAAAATTGAAAAATCTCCCCTCCAAAGGAAGGGGAAGCAGTCCCCTTAGTGCCCTTTATTTTTAATATCCAACCCCAATACAAACGGCCTTTCGCATGTCTGTTTTATTAAATAGCTGTATTCCCCATGACATAACATTTCTAAAGCATCTTTCCCTATCTGAGTGTTACAAATTGGGGATGAGTCCCTGTACAGCCTAACATTTCCAATCAGTGGGGAAAGCAGTGTGTCAGGGACACACCCGAAAAACCAAATAGTACCCCCCAATTGACTGTTTAGTAATACATTTCTAGATGAAATAACAGAGGAACAGCACAGAGTTATAAGAGGAAATGTTCCAGACTTTTTATTTTACAGGGAACACAAGGATTTACTTAAACAGTCATACCAGAAAATGTCACAGGTCCTCTATTAAAAAAAGATTTTTTGCATGTCTTGGGTTATGGGTTTGCAAGTAGCCAGCATGGTTCCCTTTAAGTTTTTTTTGCTTTCCCTTTTTATAAAAAAAATTGGGGGGAATTATTATCCATTATTCAAACTTATCACCTGAGCATGGGGGTCTTGTGTCAAACCTAACTAGATTGGAGTTTGATTACGTGTGCTGTTGCTACATGCTAAGTCTATGGGGTTGCCGAAGATGTCCGAGTTTAGCAGTCCCATTTATAAGACACTTATCCTTTGAACAGTTAATAAGTTCTGATTTTTTTTTTTTTTTAATTTTTTTAAAAAGAGGAAAGCAAACTAAAACAGAATCATCATGCCATTATCACATTAATCAATAAAACCAGTCTTACAATTGGGGGAAAAACATGTTTTAACTTCTTCCCCATTTTAATAATACAAAAACCCCCCCCGAACTCCCCCCCCGGGGGAAACAAACCCCCTTCAAACAGGGAAACCTCCCCCCCTTTTCCAACCAAAACCCCGTCCTCGGGGCCTCCCCCATCCCGAGTTGTCCATTGCCTACCCCTACCCTTATCAGCGACCCCCTCATTGTCACCTTAAACTATTTGGGGCCCCCTGGAGCCCCAGCTGTGAGGCGATCTTCCAAGGTCTTGCTTTCCCCCCTACCCTTAAAAGTCCCCCCTATCTCGGGGTCCCCCTAATCTTCCCGGGTTCCCATATCCCGCCTCAAGATTCATTCTATCTCCAATCCCCCCCAATGAACTCGTCATTTTCTCCAGGAGGTAGTATAAAGGGTACGGAAGTGGTTTATTTTAAATTTTCTAATCTCCCTCGTTGAGAAAAATTTTACAATGAAAATTTCCACTTCTGGAAAAACTTTTTTTTTCATCTGCTTTTGTTTGTTTCTGCCCTTTTCCCCATTCTATCCATCATCCAAACTTTAATATCAAAAGATTAATTTTTTCCCCTGGTCGGAACCTTCTTGAACCAATTGTAGTTCATTTTTAGCACTAAAAGGGAGATGTTTACCCCCTTTTTGGGTAACTTATGAATATCAAACTACCCCCTAGAATCTCCGGCGGGAATATAATGAAAAATAGTACCCTCGGTCCCTAGGCCCTAACCCCCTTAAATATCCTTGAACCTAGAACACGTTCTCCCCAAAATTCTTCATTTGGGGGAGTGCCATATCCCTTTTAGCGATAGCTTTTTTTTAACTTTCATTTTGGACATTCTCTCAAAAATCCGGGGGGGTTCCCATACGGGGGTCAAAGCATATGTCGCCTTGTCGCCAGGCGAAAACCATTCCCTCCAGTTTCATTACTATGGCCTTTTTTACCTTTTCTAGGCCTTTTCTTAATTTGTGGCAATCTCTGGGGCTTCCCGTCCCTACTCCCGGGCCCAAAGCATTTCCCCTTGTTTGCAGAAACCCTTTTTTACATAACTTTTTTAAAATATTGAAGGGACCAGAGATCCGCTTTCCCTTTAAAGGGTATCAAACTGCCCGGGGTTTCCGCCGCACTTTTTTTGACCTCTTTTTACAGAAGGGCATTATTTGCCAATATTTTAAAGATCTGCTATCTCCAGCTCATTTTCCCTTTAATTTTTAACCAGGTCATAAACCATTTTCAGAGGGGTGTACCAGATCCCCCCTTGTTGAATATTTTTTAAATTTTATTCTCAAAAAAATTTTTTATTTCCCTCCGGAAACCCCGTAAATCCAAATGGGAGCTCTTGGAAAATAATTTGGGAAAGTGAACATGTTTCCAGTAGCTATTATCCCTGAGGGTCAATGCGTTGAATGAGGGGGAAGGTCTCTGCCGCCCCTATGTAAACGCTTTCAGATTTCTGGGCTTGCCCGGTTTTTGTTCCAGTCTCAGATTGAGAAGTATACGCTATCATTTAACCAGTTTTCCCCACAGCCCAACCCGCGGCCGATTATATAATCTAATGTGGTGAGATTAAGCCCCCCCCTCCATCTTTGAAGGGGGAAAAGGGTTTGTAAAACAAAACCGGGGCTTTTCGAACCCCATAAAAAACCTAGAACGTGATCGAATTTTTTGATTTCTATGTTCAGTAACAAGGAATGTTTTGCAAAGGGTACAACATTCGGCCAAAATTTATCATTTTTTAATAAATGTGCCCCCCAAAACGACAGGGAAGTGGGCCCCACCTTTTTTGTTCACCAAAAATTTACTTATCAGGGGGTACATAATTAAGACAAGAGCGAGGGTGTTCCCTTCCCCTCTTAATTCCTAAATAGGGGCAAATGGGAATCACCATTGAACCCTTCCCTAAGTCGACCCTCCCCGATGGGGTTTTAAAAGAAGTAAATTGGGTCTTAGTTTTATTAATTTTATAACCGTTAAAAGACCCCCATCCCTTCTAGGAAATCCAAAAATGTACCCCCAAATTCTCCCTTTGGGGGTTTATAAAAAGCAACATTTTTAGCAAACAGGACCTTTACCTCCTCTGCCCCCACTCTTTCCCCTCAAATAACCAAAAGAAAAGTGTTTAAAAACCCTTCAAGTGCATGTTTAAAAAGTAACGGGGAGAGGGGACACCCCCGCCGTGTATTTTCGCAATTTAACGGGTCTGACGGAAACCCGGGGTGTTCACCCTCGCCTGAGGTTTTTATAGATTGGGCCCCAACCAAAAATTTTAAAGTTTTCCAGGTTTTTATCTCTGACATAAAACCTTTTATAACCTAACCACTTTCCCCTATCGAAAGTCTTTTCGGAGACTATCGCAAAGCCTGGGGACTTTTGGTTCCCGTTCCCCCTTCCCCCAACCCATCCCCGCATGCCAAAAATTCGAATATTTGTCACTCCTGAACGTCCCTTTACAAAGCCATTCTGGTTTAAACCAATTAGTTTGGGCAACAACCTGTTTGCCATCAATTTTGCAAAAATTTTAATATCCACATTAAGTAGTGATATCGGGCGGTGCGACCCCGGAGACTCCGGATCCCTCCCCTCTTTATGCAGTACTTTTATATAGGCCGTATTGGACGAGGGCATAGTAAGTTCTGATTATGAGAAACCGCTTTAACCAGTGCTTATATATACACCTAAAGGTACCTAACCACAACACTACATGCAAAATCAAATAAACCTTTATTTAAATTACACAATAAATTTAAAAATACATTTAAATAATGGCAATAACACTGCACAAAAGCATGTGCTTACAACAGTCCAAACCATCACAAAATCAAAAAGCATTATAGTCCATGCCCATTCTGAAGTACTAACCCTCCTAATAAACAGTCATAAGTCCACAAAATAAATATACATTTGTAAGGTATAAGTACCTGACCTCAAAAAATCATGGGTAGCAGATGAGCAAAAATGAAGAGAATAAGGACCAGAGTAAGGACACGCGCCCTGACACGCGTTTCGCTAAATGCTAAGTGCTTATATATCATTGTGTAGAATTAAGCATGCTATACAGACAATAGTAGTATTGATGGACATAGACTGATACTGGAGTAGGAGAAGAAGTATACAACAAGGGATATTGGCCTCATAAGTAATTAACAGTTATGCTTTATAGCAGGATTTCTCAAACTTTAGCCTCAATAGCCACACTACAGTGATGCCACGACCTTACCCGTATTACCACCCTGGCAGTTCTAAGAAAAATATAGCCAAGCAACAACCATATTGAATTCCAAGCAGCACAAAAAAGTGCTTGCACCCTTTGTCCTACCTAACAGAGCCAAATGACAGCAGTGTATAATTGCTCTACAGCAGTATCAAACAAATACCACTGATTAGAGTCCAACTCTCCCTGCCAGTGCAGCACCTTATACATTGCCTCCTCACCAGCAGGGTTGGAAAAAGTGGTAATACTGTTTAATTACATCGCCTCAGGTTTGATAGTGTTGACGACCGGACTCAATCGTCGGACTTTTGACAGCATAAACGTCTGTGTGGTTTCTGAGGCATTAATCCAAGGCAAGGATTCTTACTAAACAGAGGCGGGTATTCGCTTCTGATTGTGATGTGGGTTAGTATATCAAATTTCAAGTGCATCACATATCCTAAAGTTATCAACAATTACTAAGCAGTTAAGTCTTGTAGCACATAACTAAGGGTTTTACTAGAGACTCAGCAGAACAGTCATTATTTGGTTTATTTTCTATGGTTTTAATAAGTATCTCCTGGTATATGGCGTCTCACACGTGGCTTATAGAGTTCTTCAATTTCTCATTAATATAAATTGTAGATAGTGGAGTAGTGGTGTACGTATAAAGAGAGAGCCCCATAACAAAGACAACATAACATAATACTCACCCCCACCCCCATTAAGATTCTGGAGTTTGCCGGGATTGAAAGACTGGTGTTTGTTTCCCCCTTTACGCCATTTCCATGACCTTTGGCTAAATTCCCTACCCTCTTGTTTGTTAAAGGGGTTGTCTCATCTCAAAGTTTCACAGGATGCATGAATGAAATAATGCTGCTTTGCTCTGTCACTTCCTGATCAAGCTGTCTGTAATTAGCATATGAGCTCTGTGTATTCTTCTCTGTTTATTAGTCTAGATTAAATAAATTACCTTCTCTGAGGTCCTGAGAAGCGGCTGAGCTAATGTAAACAGTAAAGTAATTAGTCTTTTGTCTGAAAGATCATATAACACACACACTTTCACACTGCTGCTGAGACCTGTGTGATGACATCACTTCCTGCTATCAGATAGAAAAAACAGCAGGGGGGGAGAAGTACACAGGTTGGTCACTTGGGAAACCACAAAGAGCACAGAAGGTGATAAAATCACTTGTTGCTCCTTAACAAAAAAAGATGAACAAAGCAATATATTTGGAAAACGTCTTCATTTAGTGTTTCCTACATTTTGAAAGCTATTCTTTGTAGCGAGACAACCCCTTTAACTTGGTTTCTACAGGAAAGGAGAGTCCTGTATAAGTTTACTTTCATCCAGTAGAAAGGAGTAGGAACCGAAAAGGACAGAGCATCCCCTCTCCAATGGCCACAAAGCAGCTGCATTATCTGCTTCTATGGTATTCCCTTGAGCACTGGATATATTTTTAGAAGCTGAAAATAGAAAGTAGTATCTCCTGTCTTAAATTTGTTTCACTTTGTGTTACTCTTTACTATAATAATATCACTTAGACTGATTTTTATATATAACACGGTGACCATCTAAGCAATTTGATAATTTGCCTTTACAAGCGTCAACAGAATACAGTTGCTGACTGTGTGGTATGATGGGTTTTGGGGTATGACCTACCTTTCTGTACTTTCTTTCTGGACACCTATTTCTTCTATGACATTGGTTATTATAAAATAGCGTATAAAGTATAACTGGTGACCTATGCCAGGCCAGAAGGTAGTGTCTATAAATCATCTTGACATCCATTCTACATTTCAATGATAAAATTTAAAAATATAACAAGTTACCTAGAAGTTTAGTGAACCAATATAATATCATGGGGTCACAAGCAGTTATAGTGGGAATTATCATTACTCTCAAGGTTATATGGATATTAGCAATTTAACCTCATGTTATATCCCTTCATGGATGAATGAATGAATCTACAATACAGTGCTCCCTCAACTTACAATGGTCTCAGGATACAATATTTTCAACATACGAAGGAGTTACCTGGGACAATGTATTTTGAGTGTGGTTTCAACATACAATATTAAGGACACTGATCCAGACATTTACATTTTACTTGAAAAACATCTGTATTGGTGAAGTGCATGCAGTGCTTGGCGGTCAAGTAACGCCTATTTACTATATAGTGCAGTACTACATGTCCTGTACTGCTCTTACATGTATTAGTGAGGTACATACAGTCATTGGCGGTCTAATAGTGCCTCTCTACAGTACAGTACCATGTTATACGTCCTGTACTGCTATTACATGTATTAGTGAGGTACAGACAGTGAATGGCGGTCTAATAGCGCCTCTCTACAGTACAGTGCCATATTATACGTCCTGTACTGCTCTTACATGTATTAGTGAAGTACATACAGTGATTGGCGGTCTAATAGTGCCTCTCTACACTACAGTGCCATTTTATACATCCCGTACTGGTCTTTATATATGCCAGGATGAGCGGCTTCTTTGGGCACCAGGTGAGGGCTCCATGTTCCTATTTTCTGGTATATTATATATAAAGTACATGAGAAGCTCCTGTCCTAAAGATAGAAAGTGATGTCAAGCTTTCAGCAGATCTCTCTGACTGTTGGTATAATATGTAAGGAATTGCTTTATCTTTATTAGTTATCTGTAAAACTTTTTTAGTCCTTATTTTATATTATATTAGGGGCCACATTTAATATTATATGTTGAGGGACCACTGTACTTAAATATATATATACAGTATGCAGTCATTTGGATTGCCCTGGACAATGCCATAAGTCTAGTAGCAGAAGACTGAGAAGATTGATTCTGTAATTAAAAAAGAAACTCATCTAAAGACACATTTCAAGTATACTGTTATGGAATTATGGCGTTAATAGAGGGGACCCACTTAGGACCCCTTATTAAAGTATTTTACGTTTGTAATGTTCGTCGCACCTGAAAATAATTGATATTTTAAGTCATATACAAGCCATAAAATAATAAAGTTTAGGAGGCAGAAATCTGGCTTGGGCCTTCCTGTCATTTTCTTTTGAAATTATGTACTTGCAAGCACATAACTTCAACAGCACAGTGTATTTCAAGTATACTGTTATGGAATTCTGAGTTAATAGAGGAGAGCCTCCTTAGGACCCCTTATTAGTCAAGCACAGCCAATACGAGCTGCAAAGAACATCTCTATCTCTGGAGGACCCTGCATGCCTGGGCTTTATATAGACAACTCATTGATTTCTGCTGCCACAATGTAATGCCCCATTTCCACTATCGAGTATGTGCACACTCCGTATTTTGGCATGTATTTTGTTCTAAACACGTCTCGTAGACTGGAATGTAAAATAGACACCATCATTCACACTACGCGTATTTTACTCATCATTTCGGCATGTCAATTTTTTCAGCCGTATACACGCTATAAAATAATAAAGTATAGGAGGCAGAAATTTGCCTTCGGTACTACTCGTTAATTCCTCATTGGAATTCCGCACTTGTGAGTGCGCGATTTTAACGACATAGTAAATGCGCTTTGCGGCGCGAAAATGTATGCGCCACAAATGTGCCGTGTGAACTTACCCAAAGAGTACAGAATACTTGCTGACATGCTCGCCTGCAGATTAGGGTCGATTCCTGAGAATCTCAGCATAAGAATAGGGGACCCTTTTAACCAATGGGCATTAGCCTAAGTGGACAACCCTGTTAATAACAAGTTAAAGGAATTTTATTATAAAAGTACATATGTGCAGGAAAAGCCACAAGAATTCATGGTAAGCTTTTTGCCAGTGAATTTGCTTTCTTACCCAAATACCTTACTATGTAACTTTAATTTTAATAAAAAGACAGCTGACTAAAAATATGTTGAAAAAAAAAATGCCAGTTTCAGTTTCCTAAAATTCCCAAATTTCCATGTGAATTTACCCTTACAGTTCATAACATCTTGGTCTCCTGGTGTATCACTTACTTATCTGATAGACAGGCTCACGTTATTACATACATTTTACTTTGGAACACTTTTTAACACCACCAACGCTTTGGCAGGTGTCTAAGTAGGCTTGTTTTCTACACGTTTCAGCTTTTCATTCCTTTAATGTTTATCAAGGAACATGTTTGTTCTTAATAACTAACTCAACTAAATGGTAACTTTAGTTCTTGTACTTTTCTTACTACCTTATTTTTTTATTTGGAGTAACATTAGTTTATTTTATTATCTTCAAACTCCTGGGCCTAAATGCAAAATCTGTAACATGGCTCCCTACTTATCATGTCATACATAATACTGCTGTCTTCTTATGTGGCAGGAAGCCTCTGGGCCCTGTATGCACCAAGACCTGGCCAAGACTGCTACCTGTGCACCTCCTACGGCATATCTCAGTTCTTTGATACCTGTATAGTGCAATGTCATTATTCCAGCTCATATTAGACTAATCAAATATTTGAGTGATGTAACTCAAAAGATAAAACTTCAGCAGAGCTCTGTTTAATACTTTGGTTCTAAAAATTTTAGGCTAAATGAAACTAGATATAAATGGACTTTAGAGTCTGGCTGTAGTTTATTTATAGGAGATAGAAGAAGATTTGTTATTTGGAGCTTTCCATCACTGTATGAGGTTGACTAAAATCATTGTAGATAATCCAAGGAGCACCTCAACGTCTTAAATATATTTTGGAAGGTAATGCATTATACATCTTAAGTTTTATAAATTATGCTTTGTAGTCTGCTTGGCCAAGTGGCATCCTGTGGCCGATGCCATGGAAACGGGCCTGTTACTAAAAGCCTCTTCTTTCCCAGAACCCACATCTCATAACTCTCATGCCCACAGGGATGACTTCATCCAACAATCAAACTCTTGTGCTGTTGTCCCATACTGTTGTATTTGTTAACTCCTATAGAGGAACCACCCAAGATTTCCAAACTTGCGACAGTTTACCATTCAGAATTTATGCACTAAATACGAGACGAGCAGTATGATACAACCTTAAAAATCCCTGTAGGCCCTGGTGATATTTCACCTAACTAGTGTGGTCTCCTAGAGCTGGTTAGGTCTTTTGCTCCTGGCCATGCAGTGCTGGCATGTTGCCTTGTTGAATCCTTTATTTGAAGGCTAGCTTCTACGTGCAAAATCTGAATGGCTTCCTATTTTATGGATAAAGTTGTTACCATGGACATGATCTCCATGGTTAAGATGGTGCATATTCATACCAAAAAGAATGAATTGACAGTTTTTAGGGCCACATGTGTGAACATGTTTAGGTCTAAAACTCACTTTTTTGTCCATAGTAACCTATGGGCAAAAGAGTGAGTTTTAGACCTAAATAGGTTTATACATGTGGCCCTTAGTTTCCATGAGCAAAGTTTTCCTCTAATTAAAGTGTCTTTGATGCTTGATACTGTTTAAACCACCCATAGTGACTGCAGCTTGCATATTCTGCTGTGGAAATGTCACAGCCAATTTCACACCTTCACTTAATAGGGGTGAAATCCACTGTGAATCCACAGCACAATCAACAGCAAAATATGCATTTAATGTAGATACTGTGTGAATGTGTCATTTATTTTCTGTGGATTTGCAGCACAATCAATGGACCCAGCTTTACCCTTCTTTACATAATGCAGAAAACATGACGCATCACCAGTTCCATTACCACCAGTGCATGACATACACCAATGGTGCCCAGTGTTCCCCAGTGGCTTAAAATGGAGTCTGTCTGGTTGTGTCATGGTTTCTGCTGTTTTCACTGGAAAAATAGCATAGTATGAGTCTACGTTACTAACTCTTTTTATTTTCTGGTCTATAAAAACAGGTTAGGCATACAATTGACTACTAAAGTTTTTGGACCATCAACGACTCGATATAGGCAAGTTTACTGTAAAAATCAATTTTTCTGTAGTTATTTAATTTACAAAATATATTCTAATTACATTTAAAATGTATTTTTATAAAACAACATGGCTGGGATACTTTTTGCTGCACATAGGGAAAAGTGAAATGGCATCTCTTTCCTTTAGAGATTGGAAAGTGGCTGCATGGACTTTGTCTAAATGTTGTCTACTGGCCATCATGAACAAGTCCCACCTGAGAAATTGCTCACTTTTCCTTGTGGACTGTGCACCCCTGTCATAGAATATGAGCTATGACTGACTTCAGAACTAGTTAAATAAAAGATGCACAAGGTCAGGTGAAGTTTTTCAGTCCCATTTCTATTACTTTAGTATTTTAGATTTACTGGACACATCACGGAAGCCTATAAAGAAGACATTCAAGGTCTGGTGAAAAGCATTTTAGAGTTCATGTTAATTTATTACAATAGGTTAGAAAGCGGAATAATACTTGACGATAAGAAAAATTGGCAGAGGAGAAGTAAAATAATCCATAATGAGTGAGGAAGACATTACTGGAAGCTGTTTGACAGGCAAGATATTTCTGTTATCAGGAATGTAGGTGATAAGCATGTATGTTCTTAATTTAGATGTGTGATTTGTAAGGTTACTGGAAAGCCTCCTGATAACATATCCCAGTATGGACATGGAATGCTACGTTGGATATGGAATTTTTTTCCTTAATTAAGTGTCAGCAGATAAACTGGGTGACTTTAACATGTGACATTGTGATTTTCTTTTGGCAGATACAAATACACCTATCCTCACTATGAGCAAGTAGACTTATTGACCTATCTGGCCCTGTTGCTAGGTTCACATATACCTGCTTGCTACAGTTTTTATTGTACTTTTAATTGTGGATATAAAACAGAGGAAAGTCCTATACTTCTCATTATCAGATCTATAAAAAGTATCAAAAACTGTACTGTGTAAAAAAGGTCTAAAAAAAAGTGTATCAACAGCTGAAATTAGAGTCATCAAAGGGGTTGTCTCGCTACGAAGATCATAGTTTAAAATGTGGGGACCAAAAATCTAAGCATGTACGTCCTTGGTTACCATTAGCAAAGTGCAATGTTTTAAGAGAACGGGCTGCTTTATTTGTGCTTAGCAACGGTGTTTGAGCGCAAGTTGGGTTACGCCCTGCTAATGTATTACTGGCTGTCGGTTGAGTTCTGTTCCATCCAGGTCGCGGACGGGAACGTGCAGGGGGAAAGGAACACACACAGGAGCACATATAGAAGCAAAAGCGTGCACAGACGAGAGAGAGAGAGAGACAGAGAGAGACAGAGAACACTGTAGTCCCATGTAAGATGTGCAGTCTTACATCGGCGGATACATGGAAACCTCATGTGCAATCCCACGTAAAACAGAAAGAAAATACAGCAGTCCCATGTAAGATGTGCAGTCTTACATCGGCAGACCCATGTAAATCGCACGTGCAGTCCCATGTAAAACTGAAAGAGAAAACACAGCAGTCCCATGTAAGATGTGCAGTCCCATGAACATCACATACAGGGAGAACACAGCTGTACTGTGCAGTTCCACGTGAAGCAATTTTGCGACACAGATGTGCAGTTCCACATAAATCACTTTTGTGCGTAAATCAGAAACAGAGAATACAGCTGTATACAGCAGTCCCATGTTAAATGTGGAGCCCCACGCAAATTACATATTGAGAGAGAACACAGCTTTACTGTGCAGTCCCATGTAAAAATTGTGCCACAGATCTGCAGTCCCATGTAAACACAAACAGATAAAGCATATAGTTTTGTTCTGCCGATCTGTAGAGGTCAGAGGTGTAATAATCTGCAGGATATATCACTGTATGAGAGACACAGAGAAAAAAAAATCAGCCATCTTTCCCAGAGTCCTAAATGGCAAAGTATGTAGAGAGAGCAAGAAATTTAGATATAAACTATGGAGTTACACTTAGCTTTTCACTTCCAATGACTCCAATGACAGATGAGAAGCTCCCCCTTCCCCCAGCTCACACAGAATAAATCCTCACATGCACACAGTGTGGGGCATGTGTACAGAGTGTGATGAT
Source organism: Phyllomedusa bahiana (assembly GCA_025379985.1). Classification (NCBI taxonomy): domain Eukaryota; kingdom Metazoa; phylum Chordata; class Amphibia; order Anura; family Hylidae; genus Phyllomedusa; species Phyllomedusa bahiana. The sequence goes on along the minus strand of JAODAL010011860.1, from coordinate 29,424 downwards.
ACTCCCTGCTGGGAGGAGAAACACGCCCCTCCATTTCACAAGCTCTGCTTGGCAACGAACATAAGCGGCTGCCAAATGCTGTAACGAGACAACCCTTTTAAGGGCAATTCTAATCCTATATGGTATTTTATTGCCTGTGTCCTGGATACCTGAGGGTGAGGATGCACTCTACATATTGCAGTATCACATGCTGTCTCTACTCATAAATCACTGGAGTAAACTATAAAAAATAACTTTTAATAATACCATTAAAAGGTAGATTCCTCATAAGCTTTGACACTTGTAATATACTATAATATAGAGATAATAGGGGCAAAAAAATGTACATGCCACTACACATCCCTTACACTAACAAACCTATAAGTGAGAAATGCAAGGAAAACGTCCTGATAAGGACGAACCCCGCCAGGGAACCAAACTAGAAAACCCTAATCCCACCCTATGAGTGAATGTGTTTAGAGTGAAAATGTGATAATAAACAAAAAAAAAACCGACGCGTTTCTTTTCAAGATTAATATGAAAATTCTCAGGGGTTGCATACATAGTAATAAAGATTTATTGACATGTAGGTACAATATCTTAATTTAAATAGACAAGCTGCATAGATATATACAAAACATAGGTTTTTTATATCTTATATAGATTGCAATTGTCGCATCAGATCAAGGTTTGCCGGGATATGATTTATACTCCCCTGCATATACATAGAGCCTTATAACCTAATGATAAAATGCATATCAAACAGATACAGATTGGAAAAATATCTCATTATGGCAAATAGTAGCAAAATTTGTATCCTATTGTAATCCCAGTGGAGGAAAAAACTCTACTCACCAATCTGTATATAGGTTTAAAAATATGAAAGCTCGCTACTTACAATTGCTTGGGGGGACTTCAAATTTCTATCCCCCATGTAATATACATTCTGTCAAAAAAGAAATTACCAAAAATAGTCAGGTTATACCATAAAGCAAGTGTATTGCATTTAAAAACTGCATCTGTACTTACTTTTTATAGTGGAGCAATTTTCGCTGCCATGAATTATTGCATGCCGTTTTGCCTCGTTCTCGTCAGAATGTCGCATGCCCCTTTAAACTAAACATCGCGTCCGGGTTTCAGGATACGCCCTCCGCTCGACGTGGTGGGGGAGTATTGCATTCACCGACAGCGGACTTAGCCCCGCTTGCGGTGAAAAACCCCTGCCCCCTCTGTCTTTGGTTCGCTGCGTTACACAATTTTTTTGTTTAAAAAAAGTAATGAAGGGATTTACGGCTAAAGATATTTTAATTATTTAAACAACCATTGGAGGCTAAAAGGTCTTTAGGTTTTGCCGCCATTGCCCAGGTAACATTTAAAGGGGAGGCAGAATGGAACAGATTGAACATAGTCTCCACCCCGAAGTAAAATCTGAATCAGGGGTTTAAAAGACAACCCCAAGGGCTGCTTTAAAAAGTGGCCATTTAAACCCCGCAAAATGGTTTTAAACCCAAAACGCTTTCTCAACGTGACTAAAAGTCCCTTTTAATCAGGGACTTTTTAAATTTTGATCTTTTAAATGGATTTACAGGCCAGTGTTTCCGTCCTTGGAGTATGTAGGGAAAACGATTGACCTGGAACAAAGGGTTTTGGAACAATGGGGGGCATCAGAAATAAGAGAGATACACCTTGGCAAAACATTGAAAGAGATCCATGGGGGGAAAATCCCCTGGTTTGAAGTTTGAAAGCACTAGAGCATACGCCAGTCACCACGTGGTGGAGATATTGATAGAAGAGCTCTGCAGGCTGAAGCTTAAATGGAATTTCACAGATTATAAACTGTGTACACCAAGGTCTTAATGAGCAGCTTAATTTTAGATGCTTTATTTAATAACAGGTCATTGTCATCCATTGTCTAGGTAAAATTATTGTTTACCTGGGTTACCTACGATTTGTATTCTCAATTTTGGTCCTAAAAATAACTCTCTGCTTTTGAATAACGTAAATTATTACTACTGTCCCTCTCTTCTAGGATTTAGTATATGATATTTTTACACAATAATTTTTTTAAAAAATAAATCCTTGTGGTCAAATGTAAATCTACAAACAATATGACTCTAGCCCTTGAATATACTAATACGGTATTATGCATGGTATACATATCTATTGCATGATAACTCTTCTATCCTCTTACTTATGTAGGCCACGCGTGCTCCAACTGGTTGTTTAAATATGATTAAATTATCTTTAGCCGTTAAATACCCTTCATTACTTATCTTAACATAAGGCCTCGTTCTCCAGGCGTATTTGCCGACGGATTGGAGCCGTATTCCGCGCCGGGGATATGCGCTTCAATACGGCGGCCAAATTCCCGTTCAGGAAATGTCATTTCGGTAATCCACTGCTCTCATAGAGAACAGTGGATTCCGTCGCTCCTCCCCGCTCGGCAAATCGCCGCGGGTGGAGAAAGTGACATTGCCACATTATTTTTCGGCGCGATTGTCTATGGGGCCGGGTGCGGCGCCCCCGCAGCGCTCCGGCCCCCGCCCCCGTCTCGCCCCCGTATTCACGGCGGATTTGTGCGATTCAATACGGCGCACAATAATCCGCGTGAATCTAAGCCGTTGTGAACACGGCCTAATGTGTTACGCAGCGAAGCCTAACTGACAGAGCGGGCAGAGAGTTCACCGTCTAGCGAGGCTATAGTCTCGCTGTAGGTGAATGCAATACTCCCTCACCTACGTAAGAGCGGGAGGGCGTAATCTTGAGCCCGGACGCGATGTTCAGTTAAAAGGTGCGATGCGAACATTCTGTTCGAGAAGAAACGCCGAACACTCGGACATGCAATAAATGTCAGTGGCAGCAAGAAACTTGTCTCCACTATAATAAAGTAAGTATTCAGATGCTGTTTTTAACTGCAATACACTTGCTATTAGTGAGCTATAACATGTGACCATATGTATGGTTACAATTTCTTTTTGACAGAATGTATATATACATCGGGTGGCATAGAATTTGATAACGTCCACCCAAGCCAATTGTAAGTAGCGAGCTTTGCTTTATTCTTACCTATATACAGTTGGTGAGTTGAGTTTTTCCCCATGGGATTTACAATAGGATTACAAATGATGCGCTATATTGCACATAATGAGATATTTTTCCAATCTGTATCTGTTTGATATGCATGTTGATCATTAGGTTAAAGGTTCTTTACATATGCTTGGGAGTATAATCATATCCCGGCAAACCTTTGGATCTGATGCGACAATGTGCGAAATCTATCATAAGATTAAAAAACTATGTTTTGTATATATCTATGCAGCTTGTCTATTTAAATTTAAGATATTGTACCTACTTTGTCAATAAGATCTTTTTTTACTATGTATGCAACCCCTGAGGAATTCTCATATTAATCTTGATGAAAGAAACGCGTCGTTTTTTTTTTTTTATTATCACATTTTCACTCTAAAAAACATTCACCCCATAGGGTGTATTAGGGTTTTCTAGTTTGGTTCCTGGCGGGTCTCCTTATCAGGAGTTTTTCCTTGCATTTCTCACTTATAGGTAGTTAGTGTATAGGGATGTGTAGGGGCAGTGTACAATTTTTTTGCCACTATTTATCTCTATATTATAGTATATACAAGTGTCATAGCTTTATGAGGAATCTACCTTTTTAATGGTATTATTAAAAGTTATTTTTTATAGTTTACTCCTGTGATTTGTAAGTTGTTTTGTAAACTATCTATAGATACTGGTATTGAGAGGTTACCCTACATTACCTCTCTTATTATTTATTAACTATCGTTATCAATTAGATAGTCGATATCGGCAATTATCATGACGATATCTGATAGTCGATAACAGATTATCGCCGATGACCATTAAAGTCTAAGGGAGAGGAACAACACCTTCATTCTTACACCCAAACAGGACTGGAGAAGCTAGAATTAATATCCACAAAAGTAAACTGGTTACGTGCTACAACTTAGGCAAGACAATTAGGCAACAAGAGTCACAGAAAAAAAAACTCACAGACTATTCACTATCCCTGTCTTGTACCACAGCATGACCCTTAAACCTGCATGACCCACAAATTAAAAAGTGCCAGAAGGCAGTATTATTTGAACCATCATTTTACTTGAACTGGACATTGACTATCTTTTTCCTGGAACGCAGCATGACCCTTAAACCTGTCTGACCCACATATTAAAAAGTGCCGGAAAAAGGAGTCTTTCAACCACCATTTTAGTTGAACTGGACATTGACTATGCCTGTCCTGGAGCGCAGCATGACCCTCAAACCTGCATGACCCACAGATTAAAAAGTGACGGAAGAAAGTAGTTTTTGAAGCAGTATTTTAGTGAAATGACCATTGACTATCCATATCCTGTAACGCAGCATGACCTAAAAACCCAAACAGGTGCCCTTATGGACCATCAGCAGAAAATTTTGCAATAAGAAATAAACTATATTAAAAACAACTCGTTTTCCAATACTGCTGCTGCTAGAGCTGCTTGCCATTCTACTGGTGTCATTATTCCACCGTGACATTAGAATGTGAAGCAAACGAAATAGATGTCCCCAGTAGGTCAACGAGGCCTGCCTGAAAATCCTGCATTCTACTGTCAAGTGGGTTGAAGGAAATTACTGATCAAGGCGGGTGAGGCTGTAAACGGGGATCACGCAGGTTCAGCTGGCAGGACCGGACTTACAGTGGGTGTGGTGAGAGCAAGGGCTGGCGTCCGTCATCTATTAACATGCAGGTTCAGCTAACAGGGCTGGAGTTACAGTGGGTGCGATGAGAGCCAGGGCTGGTGATCGTCATCTATTAACACTCAGGTTCAGCTAGCAGGGCACGAGTTACAATGGGTGTGGTGAGAGCCCAGACTGGCGTCCATCATCCATTAACACGACAAAAATTCCCTTATGACGCAGTAACGAAACCAGTTGTGCTGAAGCAGAGTGCGGAAGCGGAAGTGTGAGCTAAGACCTCCAGACTTCCTCAGTACACAGTCAAGACCTGGTTAGCGCTTGAGAAATTTCTGCCTCTACGAGAGCGCTGCCCCTCCGTATGAGTGCGGACCAATTGAGCTTCACTTGTAAACGCTGGTGCCTGACACTCCTGTTCCACCCAGATGCCCATTTTCTTTTTCTCGTTTTAATCAACGTGTTATAGGAAATTGTCTCTGTTCTTGGTGTGGCAAATGTGCTCCATACACCATGTCCTCTGAATAACCTACATCTGTTCAAGTCTTCCTGTACCTCCCTTGTACAATTCAGAGGAATATTTGTATCAGCTATTTTGTACAGGCAATTTTTTTAGTAGTTTCATTCTAGAAAACACATTTTTAAAATAGGATGGAATCCCACCACGTCTTTGTATTAAACGGGTTGTCTCACTACAGGGATTGCTAGCTATGTTAAAGATCTTGCAAAAACAAGTCATTTTGCAATATGTGTCCATTAACAGTGGCCTACCTATTCCTGTTTTTGATAGCACCATGCCCCATAAATTTCAAAACATGACCCTTCAGCCACTGTTGACAATTGTGAAGAACAAATGTCTGTTAGATACCACATTTTTTACAATAGGACCTGTTGTATAGCAGTATTTCCCAGCAACATGCCCCGAAAAATTCAAAACATGACCCTTTGGCCACTCTTGACAATTGTGAAGAACAAATGTCTGTTAATAACCACATTTTTTAAAATAGGACCTGTAGTATAGCTGCATTTCACAGCAGCATGATCCAAAAAATTATAAAAATGACTTCTCAGCCACTGTTCAAAATTGTGAGGGAGAAATGCCACTTAGAAGCCACATTTCTGTTCCAAAAGACCTTGATTATAGCTGTATCTCACAGCACCATGACCCCAAAAACATTGACAGTGCGAAAAATGTTAAAGATGAAGTGAGTAAATGTAATACGTTTTTTTTCATGAAACCTTGTACAATTGGTGTCTTTTACAGTCTCCTCACCACAAAACCCGCAAAATGACCTTTTGGGAACTGAGAATAAAATTTGCAGTAAGAAATTATCATTTTAATTTTTTTTTTCAAGAGGACCATTTCTGTTTGAAGAGGAATGTGAAGTAGACCGATAACTAATCGGTGACCTTGGCAATTGGGGCCACAACATCATCAGAGATCCATGCCTGATTCATCTTGATGAAAGTCAAATGATAAACATTATCTGCGGAAAGCCAAATGCGTTTGTCTGTAATGACTCCTCCAGCTGTGCTGAAGGTCCGCTCAGATATGACGCTGGCTGCTGGGCAGGACAACACCTCTATGGAGTGGCAAGCGAGCTCGGGCCATTCATCCATTTTGGATACCCAGAAGTCGATTGGGTCCGGAACTTATCCAAAAATATCGGTGTTGAGACGCAGATAGTCGTTGACCATGATCTTAAGCCGGTCTCTGTGTGTTGTATGTGTGCCCTGCATTACATGCGTTGGTGAGGTGATCAAAAAGAATTGCCAGAGGTCACCCATTAGGCTTCTGCCACCTTGCCTGCTGCTGTGGCTACTTGGCACTCTTCTGCTGTCACGTTGCTGACGTTGGTCCACCGTGACATTTGAAGAACGTGAAGCAGACGCAACAGTTGTCTCCAGTTGATCAATCAGCACGGTCTCCAATTCCTGCATTTTACTCTCTATTTGGGTGGGTGGAAGGAAAGTGCTAAGTTTCGCTATGTAACGGGGATCGAGGAGGGTAGCCACCCTGTAACTGTTGTTCAGTTTGATGGCTTTAATGTGAGGATCATGTTGGAGGAAATGGAGTATTCAAGCAGTCATGTGAGAGATGGAGCCTTGATTTCCCAAGCCTCTGGGTCGACGGGCACTAGCAAACTGATCTTCCTCATCTTCCTCCTCCACCTCAAATCCGTGCCAACCTCTTTCCAAGGCAGTGACATCGGTAACGTCGGTGTCCAGGAATACCTCATCCTTCTCCTCCTCCGCTTCCTCCCCCTCAGCTTCAACACAGCCCTGAGTTGCCTCAGATGCTGTACCCTGAGAGCTGAGGCGTCGACTTGCACTAGCCCTGGACTCCGAACCACTTCCTAATGAAGACCGATAAAATTGTGAAACTGTCGGGCCTTCTGTATTCGACGGAGAGAAAGGCTCTGTTTCTGCATCTGTGTCTGTCTCCTCCTCCGTCGATGGTGGGACCTGCTGTTTTACAGTGTCCGATTGTTCCAGAACTAAGATCACCACAATGCTCATGCTGACAAGGGTTTGGCCGCACTGACCATTTTGGTGGCTTCTTCAAAACTAGCAAGGATGGTGCAGAGCTCTTTCACCTGCCTCCACTCTCAGTGGCTCAACACCCTGAGGTCCGCACCGCTGCTTTTCAGGCCATGTGTCACTTCGTACTGCGTAATGGCATTGCGCTGCTGCCACAATCACTGGAGCATGTGGAGGGTGGAATTCCAGCGTGTTGCCACGTCAACAATGAGACAGTTGATGGGGAGGCCGAGCTAACGCTACAACGCAGCCAGTCGGGACGCAGCAGGGTGCGAATGGTGGAAGTGTGAGCTCAGACCTTGAGCCTTCCTCAGCAGGCAGTCCAGACCCGGGTAGCGCTTTAGAAATTTCTGGACGATGAGGTTCATGACGTGTGTCAGGGAAGGGATGTTCTCCAGCCTACTGATCTTAATGGTGGCCAGGAGATTTCGACCGTTATCGCACACCACCTTGCCTGGCACAAGGTTCTTGTCACCCAGCCAGCGCTTGGTATCGTTGCGAAGAGCCGTCCACAGCTCTTGACCTGTGTGTTGACAGTCTCCAAGACTTGGTTTCTATGGGCACATGATGCTACCAGTGGACCTTGGGGGAAAGAATCCTGCACCATCCCTGCGGTTTTGAAGAGCGTGCGCCGAGCCTGAGAGCCACTGTTACCACCAGAGACATCCCCCCAGCTCACCCAGTGAGCTGTCACAGAGATATAGCGGCCTTTGCCGTGCTTACTAGTCCATGTATCGGTGGTCAGATGGACTTTGCCGGACAACGCGCTTGAAATTTTAGATGACACGTGGCTGGCCAGGGCAGGGATGGCTTTTCTGGAAAAGAAATGCCTGCTCGGCATCTGGTATTGGGGGCAGGCAAGGGCCATGACGTGGCGGATCCCATCTGTGTCCACCAGACGGAAAGGCAACATTTCCAAAGCCAAAAGCCTGGCAATGCCGACATTCAGGCTTTTGGCTTTGAGATGGTTTGGGTTAAAGTGTTTCTTCTGCTCCCAAACCTGGTAGACAGAAGGCTGGCTACTAGAATGGCCGCTGTACGGCGTGCAGGTCAAACTGGCAGAAGGAGAAGGGGTAGGATGGGTCTCTGGTGGTACTGGTGGTAATCAGGTGACGGTGGAGGCTGAAGCTGAGGCTGATCCTTGATCATGACTCTGAGAGACATGGGCAGCTGAGGAATGCTTGGTCGTGGCGGAGGAGGCAGAGATAGAGGGTGTGACAGTGGTTGGAAGCCCGGGATCGGTGTGGCCTTTTTTCGTCAAGTGTTCCCTCCATTTCAACTCATGCATTCGCTGCATGTGACTAGACATCTTGGTGGTGGTCAAACACCTAAGATTCTTCCCTCTACTGATGCGTTTACGGCAAAGGCGGCATATGACATCGCTGGGATCTTTTAGATGGCGATAAGCGAGGAGCGGTGTTTCCGCTGATCGTGGCTGGCGGAATAATCCCAGCGGACTTGTGCGACCGCCCTCTTCCTTTTTGAGGCGGGACCCATATTGACACTACCCCATTGTCTTCATATTCGTCCAGTGATGAAGCACTCGCAAGCAAATTCTGCTGAAAAGACCACGTTGGATCCGCAATGTCGTGATCATCATCCTCATCAACACAGGTGACTTCCTCGTCCTGACATTCTGCATGTTGGAGCTGCGGGCTACAAGCAACAGGCATTGCAAGGCGTTGCCGACTGTCCTGGATTTTTGCCGATTGACCGGCTTCCTTCTCCTCCTCTGATGGCATCAGCGATTGGGCATCAGAGTAGACAAAAACATCCTCTTTGGCCTCTTGATCTTTTGAAATGCCTTCTGACCCCAACCGCATTTTGTCATCAAAGAGGTCTTCAGAAAATGGATTATCCACAGTGGTGGGTACACGAATTGACTTTTGGCCGCCTTTGCTTCATGTTGGACGGATGCTGACGATGATGATGACGACATTTGTGGCCGTGACTGGGAGGATGAGGAGGTAAGACTGCTGGATGCAGGTTGCATTAACCACTGAAGAACAGATTGGCGATGCTGTTCGTTCTGAGTTAACAGTGCACCGCCCCAGGGGATGACAGGCCTAACGGTCCTGCAACCGACGATCTGCTGGCTTGCGTGTTGTCGCCAGCACTTGAAGGAGCATCTTCTCTCGTACCTCTACCTCCATGTCCTACATACCTCTTTGCTCGCTTACCACCTGCATTTCACTCCATGTTTAGAAAGATGAAAATTTAAAAAGGTATGGAAGAGTTTTTGAAGTCTCTTATTGAAAGACGGCAAATCACAGCTATTCTTAAATCCCTCTAATTTCCTACAGTCAACTAGGATTAGAAACAGAATTGTTTCTATTGAATACCTTTGAAATGTGTTCTGGTGGAAGAACCATAAGAAAAAATCAACAGTGTTCTTCCTTCAGTCCCAGGGATTTACAACTGCCCAGTAGGACTAGGAATTGATAGTTTTCAAAACACTATCATACAAGTGAGCTATCTACGCCAAACTGAGATTCACCGAGCGCAATAAAACTATTCAAAAGTTACACGGATGAGAAATTGCGTATTTTGCAGCAATGACACATGAGAACAGTTACTAGAAAATTTCTATATCCAAATTTAAGTACAAGGTGGCTCTTTGAACAAAATTGGACCGCAACAATGTGCAATACAGCTATTAAAAAGTTATATGGATAACAAAAGGCGGTCTTTGCACCAATGAAATACACCAACAGTTACAACAAAATTTCTGTATCCAAATTTAGTACAAGGTGGCTCTTTGAAAAAAACTGGCTGCACAAAAGTGAAATACATCTATTTAAAAGTTATACGGATAACAAAAGGTGGTTTTTGCAACAATCAATTACAACAAAAGTTAATAGAAAATTTCTGTATCCAAATTTAAGTCCCAAGGGGGGCCCTATTTGAACAAAACTGGGCTGCACCAAAGTGAAATACAGCTATTTAAAAGTTATACGGATAACAACAGGTGGTTTTTGAACCAATGAAGTACACCAATAGTTAGTAGAAAATTCCTATATCCAAATTTAAGTACAAAGTGGCTCTTTGAACAAATCTGGGCTGCACCAAAGTGAAATACAGCTATTTAAAAGTTATAAGGATAACAAAAGGTGGTTTTTGCACCAAGGGAAATACAGCTTTTTAAAAAGTTATACGGATAACAAAGGTGTTTTGCACCAATGAAATACACCAATAGTTACTAGAAAATTTCTGTATCCAAATTTAAGTACAAGGTGGCTATTTGAACAAAACTGGGCTGCACCAAAGTGGAATACAGCTATTTAAAAGTTATACGGATAACAAAAGGTGTTTTTTTGCACCAATGAAATACACCAACAGTTACTAGAAAATTTCTGTATCCAAATTTAAGTACAAGGTGGCTCTTTGAACAAAACTGGGCTGCACCAAAGTGAAATACAGCTATTTAAAAGTTATACGGATAACAAAAGGTGGTTTTTGCACCAATGAAATACACCAACAGTTACTAGAAAATATCTGTATCCAAATTTAAGTACAAAGTGGCTCTTTGAACAAAACTGGGCTGCACCAAAGTGAAATACAGCTATTTAAAAGTTATACGGATAACAAAAGGTGGTTTTTGCACCAATGAAATACAGCTATTTAAAAGTTATACGGATAACAAAAGGTGGTTTTTGCACCAATGAAATACACCAACAGTTACTAGAAAATTTCTGTATCCAAATTTAAGTACAAGGTGGCTCTTTGAACAAAACTGGGCTGCACCAAAGTGAAATACAGCTATTTAAAAGTTATACGGATAAAAAAAGGTGGATTTGCACCAATGAAATACAGCTTTTTAAAAAGTAATACGGATAACAAAAGTTGGTTTTTGCACCAAGAAAATACACCAACAGTTACTAGAAAATTTCTGTAACCAAATTTAAATACAAGATGGTTCTTTGAACAAAAGTGGGCTGCACCAAAGTGAAATACAGCTATTTAACAGTTATATGGAAAACAAATGGTGGTTTTTGCCAGAATGAAATACAAGAACAGTTACTAGAAAATTTTTGTATCCAAATTTAAGTACAAGGTGGCTCTTTGAACAAAACTGGGATGCACAAAATAAAAGGTGCAATTTCACGTTAGGTGCGAGGTATGCTAGCCAAAAAGTGGTAAAAAAAATGCCATTTCAATGCATGTTCAAAGCAGAGTCTGGGCTGCACAATATACACCCTCCTTTCCAAAGCCAGCCTGTTTGTCTGTCTGCCCCCCCCCCCCCACCCCCCACCCGCGGCTGTACAGTGCTAGATGCTTCTTGAAAAGTCTCTGTCTAACTAAATAAGAACTGAAATTCTCTAATTTACCTATATTCTAATGTTCACAGCTAAAAGCGTAGTTGTCTGTATGAATAAAGAGAAGAACTGTGTCTCTGAGCTGAGCTGTATTTAGAGACACGCAGCATACATCTTGCTCTAGTGATAGACACTGAAACACTGATACTGAACAGGAAAATTTTGTTCTATGCAAAAAGAGGTCATGTGATTTTTCCAGCCAATGACAACCATACACATCACAGTCATGACGTTGCATACCCAGCAGACCCTGCTCTATTCTCTAAGCTGATTTACTGGCCGCCAAAATGACAGGAAGCGTTGAAAATGGCGCAATAGTAATAGATTATCTGCAGATTGTCACCTAAAATATTGCGTGATCGGAAATTTCCGATCAGCCTAAAAATCATGCCAATTTCAACTTTGTCGATTATAATTGCTCATCCCTATTATACACTGAAAGACTGATGCTGAACAGGAAACGCTGGTCTATGCAAAACGGGTTCATTTGATTTTTCCAGCCAATGACAACCATACACATCACAGTCATGACGTCGCACACCCAGCTCACCCCTGCTCTATGCTCTAAGCTGATTTGCTGGCCACCAAAATGACAGGAAACGCTGAAAATTGCGCGATAGTAATAGATTGTCTGTAAGATTGTCACCTAAAATATCGCATGATCGAAAATTTCCGATCAGCCTAAAAATCGTGCCGATTTCAACTTTGTCGATTATAATCACTCATCCCTAATCTCCACATCTGAAAAAGTCTGTTCTATTACAATATATCATAATTTTTCCTGTACGCTGAAAACACCATAGAAGAATAAAATTCCTGATGACAAAATTGCGTTTTTTTGGTCATTTCACGTTCCATAAAAATTGGAATAAATTTAATCAGATAAGTCACATGTATTCCGCCTCACTCAAGTCCGTTGGTATTAGAACAAAAAAGTTATTGGTCGCAGAAAATGGCGTCACAGCGCAAATTTCAAAAATAGATAATATGTTTGGAATTCTTTTACGGTACCAAAACATAATGGAAACCCTTCATATTTGGTATTGGCAGATGCATATCAACCTCTAGAATACAGATACCATATCATTTTTACTGAATATTGAACACCATAAAAGCAAAATACCTGCAAACATGGCGCAAGTACAATTTTTTCACATTTTGCCCCACTTAGAATTTTTTTTGCGGTTTCCCAGTATATTCTATGGTAATATAAAAGACAGCATTGGAAATTATATCTTGTCCTGCAAAATAACATCCCTCATATGTCTATGTAGATGTAAAAATAAAGTTATGACTCTGGGAAGACGAGGTGGGAAAAACGAGCGGGACAAAAAAAAAATAGGCTTCGGCGTTAAGGAGTTAAAGAGAATGGCCCCAGTACATGAAAAATGGACTGGGGGATAAAATAGAAAGTTCACAGAGGATACCACGAAGAAGTATAGGTATAATGCCCTGTCTGGAATAAGCTGTTATATAGCTCAATAGTCATCTGTCATGGTGGGTGGTGTGGCTGTCCTGGATCCAATCTATGATTTAAGGAAATGTGAGTCCTGAAGCAAACACCCTTGATAAGATTTGTGAGAACACAGTTAACCATGTAGAGCTCAGTGAAGATCCTATAATGATGGTATAACAGGAATTGTGGTGATCCATGTATGTGTGGCTTCCCTGCTCAGAGTGTCCTCATATGGTTTCCAGCGTGAATGAAAGTTTATGTCAAATACACATTTCAGATCTCTCAATCCTTCGTCAAGTTATAGGCACTACAAATAAATAAACATCTATGAGAATCAAATATATAGTAAAAAAGGAGGAAAAGGATAAGGGAAAACAAAACTATAAATAAAGGCACGAGAAAAAAATTATATATGGATTAAGGGTAAAGGGGAAATAGTGATAGGAGTATATACAAAATACAGAAGAGAGATTCCCAAAAGGAAATAGAATGGGGAATAAGAAAAGCTACCGTAATATGACAGAAGAGGAGGCCCTTATAAAAGTACAGTGATGAAGATGTTTACAAGTATAAGTCTAATGTTTGACAGGATATTAGTAAAATAAAGAGAAGAGGTACAAGAGAGGGGTGGTATACGGAGAAGAAGAGGAGATATAGCGAGTATACAGCAAAAAAGGTGTAAAATGACCAAAGTGAGAAGGATATGGAGGGAGTCTTGAGGTAGATAAATGAATGGGATTGAAGTACAATACCATCTAGTCCTATGGAAGGAGGTGACAGAAATAAGGTATAGACAAGGTTAGCCAATTCAAAAATCCTATCAAGGTTGACTGCTTCAGGAATCTCTACCACGTTTCCTTAAATTGGAAAATGGATCCAGAATAACCACACAACCCACCATGATAGATGACCATATTGCATAACAGCTTAGTTCCAGATGGGACATTGTATATACTATGAGACACCATTTGGTGATCCTTTTCCACTGATCACCAACTTTTTCTAGATGTGCTATCCGAACCATTCTCATTTATGTGGGTCGCAGACTACAGTTCCCATCATGCACTGCTGACATCAGTTCTCGGCTGTTGTCATCCCCTGTATTCTCCTGTCTGCTGAAAAGCAAGTCTCCATCTTATATTGCGTTCCGCATTTCTGTGCCTTTTACATTAGTTTCTAGATGCCAGATATAGATGTCTGCAACGATTTAAGCACAGCAAGTGGGATAGGGATGGGTAATGTTTCAAAGAGATACATCAATTTTGGAAATATGGATATCTTAACGGACAAAGGGCATTCCATTTATTAAGTAAGTGGTGCACCTCTACCAATAATCTTGGATAATTTTGACTCTACAAAGTGGAAAAGGAGGTAGTCAGAAAAATACCCATATATTTAAGAGATACATATTTCTACTTAAGATTGAAATTTACTTTAGGAAGATTTAATTGAGGAATGAGAATATTAATTGGGAGTGCTTCTGTTAGAGGCATTAATTTTGTACCCTGACAGACTACCAAATCATTCAAGCATTTGATATCTAAATTATTCCGTATTACTGCCACAAACTATTCGATACTAAGTATGAACATGGGAAGAGACAGAGGACAACCTTGTTGAGTGCCATTGTGAATTTGGATCAGTTGGAAAAGAGATGAGGAAACCTGACAGTGGCCTAAGGAGAGTCATACAAACTGTAAATGGACATTAAAAATGGATCTTTAATGCCAACAGACTAAAAATGTAAACATAAATGGCATTTTCTGCATCTAAACTTAAAAACAATGTAGAGTCTTGTGACATATTTGACACCTCAACCAAATCATTCATCCTCCTGGTATTGTCCCCTACCTGCCTGCAGGGAACAAAACCATTCTGATCCTTGTGCATCAGTTTAGACAGCAAAAAGGAAAGATGGTTTGCTAACAATTTACTGAAAATCTTTAGGTCTGCATTTAATAAAGCTATAGGTCTATAATTGGAGAAGTCCTCGGTCCCTCCCAGGTTCGGATTATGTTATATATGATGTAGAAAACCCGAGAAGGGACCCCGGTCAAGAAAGCATTAAATAAAGTCACCAGAATAGGGGACAATTGGAGTTGAAAGTCTGAGAGTAGAGGTAAGTCAATTCATAAAAACCAGGGTTTATTTCCCCTGGGGAAAGATTTTTGAAAAACATTATGATTTCCCCCCCTTATGGTTCATTTAGTTCATTGGTTCATTTAGAGTAGCAAAATCTCCGCGAAAAGGCTATTGAAAACAGAAAAAAATCCCTTTAAAGGTCTTCCCGGGAAACCCCGGGTCTATAGCAAAATATCGGGTAGAAAATAAGTTAGAAAAAAAAACCTGAAAGATATTAGACACCGAGTTTGGATCATAAATTAAATCCCCTCTATTGTTTCTTATCACATGCGGGGCCCTACACTCTGTGTCATCCCAAAGCATTTTTGCTTTGGGAAAACGGGGCCTTTTGGTCTAAGTGCTCTATGTACTGTATCCAACTTAATCTGGAGAGTAGGTGGGTCTCCCAGCAACTTGTTGAATATAATACCCAGTATCTGGTTAAGGTAATCATCATCTGTGGCTTCTGGAAGGCCCCTTATCCTATTGTTTCTCCTCCCTCTCTAGTTAAGGTCTTCTAAATGCCTTGCCAGTCCATTTATTCTACTGATTTAGTAAAGGTATGTGCATGTAGCCCTAACTAAAAGTGGCATATATAAACTCCCTCTTTAAGCCCATCAGGCTGTTGTGGAACGTATTAGGTGAAATGCCTATTTCACCCAAAGAGGGGCCCTGTGTTAATTCATCTGTTTGTTTAAATGGGTTTTGCCAGATGTAATGTTGACATGGTTCCCTCCAAAATGGGTTTTAATCACTTTTTTTAAATATATGTGATTAAAAAAAGGAAGCCTCTGGGTACAGCATTGCTCGTCCCCCTTAGTTTCCTGCGTTTTCATTAGACACAACCAGGACATGATAGGAGTGATTGGCCCTGCTTGCATGTTTGCATTTTATCTGATGACAGGGAACATGAAGGAGTTTTTCAAGGGGCTGGGGGAAAAAAATGCGGTATGAGGCTGTTGCTGTTTAAAAAACCCCGATTGTAATGTAAATTTTTGAGTAACTTTGCAGACGCCCCCCTTCCCCATCTTGCCCCTCCCTATCCCCATGATCAGCATGCTTTGTTTTTTTTCTTCCTGAGCAGATAAAAGGGGAAAGAACTTAAAAGGGGTTTAAAACACATGCTTGGGACAAAAATGGGTTTGGTACAAACTACTAAAATTCCATTATAAAATCAAAAATTGAGAACCGGGTGATAAGAGGAACAAATAGAGATAGTTTATATATGCCACAAGATATCTACTTAATGCTTTGCTCACGACACATAAAAAATGCCTATATAACTCACTGTTGCTTAAAGGGGTTGTCTCACTACATTGATTCCTCTTACCCCCGGGCGTTTTTTTGGTTTCACTTTGAATTTAGGGGCTTCCATAGCTGGTTTTAAAACCCGGGGTTTTAGCTATAGAAATAGTCTCAGTTATATGATAGATCAAAAGGTCTGCAACTATAGCGACTGAGGAGGTGCAGCCATAAAAGAGGGGATATTCGAATAGGTGGACATGTTAAAGGGAAATATTGCAAAATAATTGTTTTTGCAAAAACTTTAAAATAAAAAGCAATCCCCTTTTAATGAACAACCCCCTTTTTAAAAAAAAGGAAATGCCCCCAGACTTTGCTTGTGATGGTGTGGTGCACGTGCAATAATATAAATTCTAGAGAAATTTTTGGTTCCCCCACTTGATGTTGGAACCCCCTTTGCGGGTTCCATCAAATTAAGGCCTTCCCAATTGATTCAGGTTCTTTACAAAAATTTTATTGCCCGGTAGGTGGATGGGGGAAGAATTTTAAAACTGCAAATGATAGCAAGAGATACTCTTTTTAAAGACGTTCACAAGAGATGTAAAATGTATTTGCTGTATTCTCCCGTTGAAAACCACATAGTCGGGCATCTTTTCCACAAGTATTACAAATGCTTATTGCATTTGGACTTAGGGTTGTTTTTTGGATTTGGTTTACTTGCAAGTTTGGTCGAAACAAGTCTATTTTTTCCTAATTTGGGTTTGGAGCAGATCTGTGTTAAAACAATACAAATGTTTTGGGTGGTTTACAAAGGTTTTAGCTATTCCTGTCCGGGGGGCGCGGGCTCGTGCCCCCCGCGGCCCTAACCCCCCCTCGCGGGGGTCCGGGGGGCGGCTGCGGCTGCCCGCGACCACCCCGTCCCGTCCAGGCCCGGCGCCCCTTCCCCACCCGTCCGCGCCCGGTGAAAAGCTGTCCCCGCCCGTCCGGCCCCCGGGCGCGTGCCCCTGTGCTTTAGGCGCCGCCAGCGGGTTTTTAGATTTAAAGGGCCCCGTGCCCGATATTTGGTCAAAATTTTGGGCGCTGGTTTTATTTAGTGATAGCCCCCGCATTCCCGCCAGTCCGTTTGGGGTGCTTACCGGGGTTTAGAGTGTATCGTAGTATGTTTGATTTCCGGTACCGACCCCCTGCTTTCGTTTCCTGACCTTGCTGTTTGCCCCCAGCCCCGACCCTTCCTGTCTTGACCATGAAACCCCTTTCCCCTGCCCTGCTCTGTGTCCCGACTACCCTTTGGTTACGATTCGTAACACGCTTACCCGGCCGCCATGCAAACAAGTACTTTAGGGGTAAAAAGACCCGGTGCTCACGCCGCAGAAAGTCCAACCGCTTTTCGGGGGCTCTGGTAAAAAAAGGGGGTACTTAGTCTGTTTTCCCTGGGTGGCTTAGTTCTTGTTGCGAGGCCCAGCGAATCCCTCTCGTCACAATTCCCATTACTCAACGCTAGTTCTGACCTTTTCCTTTTTTAAACGAAATTTTTAAAGAATGACGTGTTAAATTTTTTCTTCATTTTATCTTCTGCCCCCTGAACACATTTGCCCTTGCTCTGTGTGTTTGTTTGTAGCGGCAGAAACCATTTTCTAGTGATTTTTACACAGGAAAAAGCTTTAGTTAGATTGTCGGGTGGGTGGGGGGGGGGGAACAGTTATTTTGTTTTTCCCCTCTTTTTTCGGTTTCCCCCAAAAGAATTCATTTCCCCTGTTTTGGGGGTCCAGCCATTTCAAAAGACCATCGAAAAATCTGCCATAGAAAGAAATTAAAAGTGTTGCGTGTTGTTTCCCCAGGGTTTCTTCCATAAGACAGCTTTAAAACAGATATTCCATAGAAAAAATTCTGTTTTACCATTTCCCGTTGAAAAGTATAGGCATTTTTAAAAAACTTTGATTTCCCGTATTTCTGTCTGGTTCTTCCAAAAGACCCCATTTCATGATTTTCCATAAAAAAAAAATCTATTTTACCTATTTGTCAGTTGCAAAGTATAGGGACATATAACACTGTTGATTTGCTGTCGGGTGCAGGGTTCTTCCATAAGACCCCATTTCACGAAATTCTTAGAAAAAATTTTTTTCTTTTCCTAGTTGCCAATTTAGGGATTCAGGAACACTTTTATGTGGTCTTGCTTCAGGGTTCTTGCATAAAACCCCTTTCAAGATTTCCCATAGAAAAAAAAATCTGTTTATAATCCTATTTGCAGTTGAAAGCATAGGCTTTTAAGAACACTGTTGATTTGCTGTTTTTGGAGTACGTTCTTAAATAAGAGATGTGATCAAACTTGCCCTTTTTAAATATTTTATTTTTGAACATGGAGTGAACTAGGGTGGTAAGGGGGCAAGGAGGAGCGTAGGGTGGAGCTGGGGTCGGACAAGGCGCTCCTTGCAGTGCGCCGGACAATACAAGCGGCAATTGTCAGTTGCGGCCCGTCAGGCGTCATGTTTGGTCAGCTCCTGGCTTTGATTATGGAGCGTTCCCAAAATTGTTCTTCAGGGTTAACACAACCTCTCGAGCGGTTTTTTGCTCCTACCTCTTCAGTCAGGCCCAAACAAATGTCTCATCTCGTCAACTGAAGCAAACCAGTCCAAATTCCCCCAAATGTACGCCCACTCCAGAAATCCATATTCTAAAGAGCTCTTTGATAACAAAATGCGGTTGCCCATTGGCACATTCTTGCTCCCACCTATGGTTCCCATCAAATCTGCCAGCCTGCAGAGGCGAAAACTTAAAGTTCTTGGGCACGGTAAAAAAATTGATAGGGGTACTGCCAGGTCCATATGTTTTTTTTCCCAATACGGTGCTTTTTATGTGTCAAGGGGCCCGTAGAAACTGTAGCGCTGACCACCTTACCTAAGCTGTCTCTTTTTTTAGTTTGCCATAGAAAGGAATTAAATTTTTTTTGCTGTGATTTTTTTTTGTGCTCTTACAGCCAAATTGTCTTCACAAAGTTATTCAACGTTTCTTTTTACTCTTTTGAAGTAATTGCGGCTTCTCCTCCCCGTGTTAGTATACAAAAAACTGAACATCATCTCCATTGACTTTTAAATTTGGGTTTGGCGTTGGCTCGAATTTCTCAAAATTAAAGTTTGGCCCCGGTCGAATTTTTTACTCTGCTCTTTTTCTAATCTAGATCAAAACCAATTTTCATTTTAAATTTTTTGTATTAATTTGTGAGAATGTGTGATTGGATATGTAGTACAGTAAGAAATTTGAAGATCTTTTTTTTTATTTGTTGGTCAAATTTTACCCCCCAAACTTTTATAAATTTCTGCACAAAGTTACACTTTTTTTTCAAATTGCTTTGCAACATGTTTTTTAAAGAAGGTTGTTTTTTAAAGTGAAAGGGATGTTTTTAAAAAAAAAAAAAAAAAAAACATTAGGGTTTAATGTGATTTTTTTTTTTTTTAGTTACAGCTTCTGTTTTAATTGAAAATGTGACATTTTTTTGTGGATTAATGGATGTGATAAATAATATGGTACATAAGTGTTCCAGCTTAGAAAAACAGCCACAAACTTTTTTTTCTTCACATGACAGTAGCACAAGTTGCAACTAGTGACAAGTCTCATATAAGGCACAGATGCTTGGAGGTTACATTTTATATGGTGGATTAGCCCTTTTGAATGTTTAAAATAAAACTTGAAAGTTTTTTCTGAAAAAATATATACACTGTTGACTTCACAGAGTCCTTTCACAGACCTGTTTATAGCCCACTTTCCATAGCTTCTCACAGTTAATCAAAAACCCACTGTTAACCTCTTAACAACATTGGACACTACACTGCCAGCAGCTGTCAGCTGCTCATTGCAACTAACAGCCGCTGTTTTTTTGCTCCTGAAAGAGAGGTTGCAGCACAGCCAAACAGTAGTGGGGGAAAGGTTTAAAATGAGTATTTGAGGAGTGAAAAGTCTGCGAGTGTTTTTCCTTATAAGTGTGTCTTTTTTAAGTGTGGGGGGACTTAAGATTGAGAGACTTTAGATTTGGGGAGTTTTAGAGGGGACAGTATTGTACCTCTTATAATTATGATTTATCCATATATCTTTTTGGTAACATCCCCATGAGTTCCATGTTTGACAATGCTGTCCAGTGCACAACCTATGCAATGTATGCCATCCTTGAGCAACAGTTCGAGGGGGCATACTGCTGTGCAACATGTGTGCACACAACACATTTAGAAGCCCGGATCCTGGATCTAAATGAGCAAGTGGCAAGACTGAGATCCATTGCCAAACTTGGAAGCGAGTTTGCTGCTCACTGAGCAATCACTCACAGGTGTAGATGCTGGAGAGGATGGCAGCATGGAGGCGCAGGAACATGAGGCAGCTAGCTGGGTAACAGTTAGAAAGAAGGGTAGAGGGAAGAGTGTCAGGGAGAATACACCCTGGTACACCCCAACAAGTTTGCAAGATTGGCGGGATGAGGGGATTCAGCTCAGAAATAGCATTGCTGCATTGCTGCAGCAAGACACTACCCCTGTCTGCTCCAGTAAGATGGGGAATTGGAGTGCAGGTCAGGCTAGACAGGTGCTAGTAGTTGGGGACTCCATTATTAGGGGCACAGACAGGGCAATCTGCCACAAAGACCGGGATCGTCGAACAGTATGTTGTTTACCTGGGGCCCGAGTTCGACATATCGTGGATCGGGTTGACAGATTGCTGGGTGGGGCTGGTGAGAATTCAGCTGTCATGGTGCACATTGGCACCAATGACAAAGTTAGAGGTAGGTGTAGTGTCCTTAAAAAAGATTTCAGGGACTTAGGCCAAAAGCTCTGTAACGATTCTGGAGGTGGATCCACTGGACCACCGCAGGCGATGGCGTAAGCCCCTACCAGGGAGTGGAATCTAAGTGGGACCCGGTTTTCACCAGACCCCCGCCGCAAAGCGGATGGTCTTGTGCGGCGGGTGCCCACCAGGTCACTACCACTGGCGGGGCTTGCCTGCGGTGGCGGCCAAGGGGGGCGAGGTACAGGAACGGCAGGCAGGCTCATAGTCGAGGACGACAGAAGGTCAGGACAGGCGGCTCTGGTTCTGGACGGTAGACAAGCAGGTGGTCGGGCAGGCGGCAAGGTTCGTAGACGGTAGACGTAGCAAGGGTCGGTACACAGGAAGGCAATACTGGAACGCTCAGGAACACTTTCACCATGGGTATGAACCCCAAAAGGATCCGGCGAGGGCCGGCGGAAGTGACCGGACTAAATGGGGAGAAAGTGCCCGCAATGAACCAATTACCGGCGCACTGCCCCCTTTAAATTAAAAATTGCCGGCGCGCGCCCCCCCCTAAGGGCGGAGCTACGCGCCGGGACCCGGAAGCAGCCTGAGCAGGAGCGTGGCCGGGGAAGTGCATGCCGGCGGGGACGGGGAGGCGAGCGGCCCCCGAACCCGACGTGTGGGACGGGGCTCCGCTCGGTGCCGGGGCACGGGCGCGCCTGCGCCCCGGGACCGTGGTCACAGGGGCGACCGTGACAGTACCCCTCCCCCTTGGGCCCCCCCCCCCCCTTACTGGACTGGAGAAATCTCTGGATGAGACTGCGGTTCAGGATGGTCTCCCCCCGCTCCCAGGACCTTTTTCAGGGCCGAACCCCCCAGTCCCCCAAAGAAGTATCGCTTTCCCTTAGTTCTTCTCATGCCAGAATCCCCTTGACCTCGAAGACATTGCGCGCGGCCGCCACAGACGGCGGAGGAGCGGCTGTCTGGGAAAACTGGTTAAGGACCAGAGGTTTCAATAAGGAGACTTTGAAAGCGTTGGGTATTCTCATCATGGGAGGGAGCCGGGAGTTTTTTATGTACCGGATTGATGCGGCTGATGACCTCAAAGGGTCCCAGGAAACGGGGTCCAGTTTGTGAGACGGCATCTTTAAGCAGACATATCTAGACGAGAGCCACACCTTTTCACCTGGGGAGAACACCGGAGGAGGGATTCTTCTCTTGGTCCGCTTGGGAACTTTATGCGCTCGGACGGCGGAGCAAGCGATGACGGGTTGGGACCAGATGGCCTTCATGTCTTGAACCAGTGCGTCCGCCGCCGGGACCTCGGAGGAGGTGCCAGAGGGAGAGGGGGGCGGGGATGCACAGCCATACACGATGTAGAAGGGGAGGCCCGCGGACTGGACTCAAGGGAGTTATAGGAGAACCCCGCCCACGGCAGTTAAATTTGGCCCTTTCATCTTGGCGTGCCGAGACGAAATGACGAAGGTAGCAACCAGGATTTGGTTGACCCTCTCCACCTGGCCGTTCGTCTGGGGAGGGTAGCCGGAAGAGAAGTCAAGCTTCATTTGAATTTGGTTGCACAAAGCTCGCAAAACCTGGAGAAAATTGAACTCCCCGGTCCGAGACAATTTGTGAGGGAGTCATGGAGTCGGAACACATGGATGAAGAATTAACTCACTAGCCGGGAGGCGGAATGGCAGCCCTTGGCAACGGGACGAAGTGCGCCATTTTGGAAAAAGCGATCAGTAATCACCTAGATAATGGTGTTGCCAGACGACGGAGGGAAGGTCGGTTATAAAGTCCATCGAAATGTTGGTCCGGTTTGAGTGGGAACGGGAAAGTGGTTGAAGTGGGCCCTGCCGGCTTGTGAGTGGCGTCTTGTTCCGGGCACAGGAGTCGCAAGACGCAACAAGTCCTTGAATCTTTCCAGCTCTGGCCACCAATAAAAACCGGGATAATCAGGGGGGAAGGTTCTTGGGCGCCGGGATGGCCAGCCACCAATGAGCAATGTCCCCATTTCAAGATACGTCTGCGAGAGCAGGACGCACATAAAGTCCTTCCAGGAGGGACCTTCCGGAGGTCCCTGGACCCAGCCGAGATGAGACGTTCTGGGGGATAGATGTGTTCAGGAGAGGTCTCTTCACCCACAGTCGGAAGCACGGGGAGGGGTCAGCTCTCACATTCTTCTCGGCTGGCCTGAAATGGATCTGAAAGTCAAACCGGGGGAAGAAGAGCGACCACCTGGCCTGGCTTGGGTTAAGTCGCTGAGCAGTCTGCAGATATTGGAGGTTCTTGTGGTCCGAGTAGATTACGGATGGGAAAACGAGCACCCTCCAGCAGATAACGCCACTCCTCCAGGGCCAATTTGATGGCCAGTAGCTCCCGGTCGCCAACGTGTAATTCCTCTCGGCTGAAGAGAACGTCTTGGAAAAGAAGCGCACGACACAGTCTTACCCGTAGGCCCTTTTTGTGTAAGGGACTGCTCCAGCCCCCACAGACGAAGCATCCACTTCCGAGTGAAGGGTTTCGGGGTCTGGACGTGCAAGGATAGAAGCCGTAGCGAAGGCGATTTGAGCTTCACCAAAGCCTCCTCGGCCTCGACTGGCCAACTGCGTGGATTGGCTTGTTTCTTGGTGAGACCCACTATCGGGGCCACAGCGTAGAGAAGTGTGGGATGAATTGGCGATAGAAATTTGGGCGAACCCCAAGAATCGCTGGATAGCCCGCAGCCGACGGGGCGTGGCCATTGCAATACGGCAGACAGTTAGCAGGGCCCATCCGTAGGCCTTGGTCAGAGATGACATACCCAGAAACGGAAGGCTAGTCTGATGGAAGAGGCACTTCCCTAGCTTGGCAAAACAGGTGGTTCTCCCGGAGACGTCTTAGTTTCTTGACGGACATGGCTGCGGTGGATCTCGAGGTCAGGGGAGAACACCCGTATGTCACCGAGGTAGACTACCACGCAGGAGAGGAGGAGGGTTTCCCGAAGACGTCATTCACGAGCTCCTGAAAGACGGTGGCGATTACAGAGTCCGAAGGGCATCACCAGGGATCATAGTGCCCATCCCTGGTGTTGAAGGCCCTCTTCCATTCATCGCCCTTGCAGATTCGGACCAAGTTGTAGGCCCTCTCAAATCCAACTTGGAGAAAATCTTGGCGCCTTGCAGGCGATCAAAGTTCCGTGTCAGCGGCAAGGGGTAACGGTTCTTTACGTGATCTTGTTCAAGCCCCCGGGAGTCAATGCAGGGCCTAAGGTACCGTCCTTCTTCTTCACGAAAAAGAACCCCGCGCCAGCGGGGTGACGAGGACTTCCGGATGAACCCTTTCTTGAGATTCTCCTGGATGTACTCCGACATGGCTTGGGTCTCAGGAACAGACAGAGGGTAGACTCGGCCACGGGGAGGACTGGTACCCGGCAATAAGTCGATCGGGGCAATTGTATGGACGATGGGCGGAAGACTCTCGGCTTGTCTCTCGGAGAAAAACATCGGCATACTCCAATATTCGGGCGGCAGCCCGGGATCGGCTCCTGAAGGGTTAACGAAAGCAGGGAAGCACCGGGTGAGGTGCCACCAACAACGCACCGCAGTTGGGACCCCAACGAATTTACCTCTCCAGTAGACCAGTCCAGGATAGGAGAGTGGAGCCCTAGCCATGGGAGTCCCAGGAGGATGCCGACGAGGAGCGAGGCAAAAAACCCTAGAAGGCGATCTCTTCCCTTTTGCAGTGCCCCACATGGAGAGACAGTGGCTTGGTGCGAACTGGATGGTGTCGCTAAGGGAGCTCCCGCTGATGATGAGATGACAAGCGGTTCTCCAGACGTACCACTGGAAGCGATACCGCCTCACCCAGAGGCTGGTGGATGAAGTTCCGGCTGAGCCCGAGTCCAGAAACGCCGGAAACTGGAATGTGATACCAGACTCTGACACGACCTGCACAGGCATCAACAGGCGTGGAGAAAGGAGGAGGTTGCACCTAGGAATGCCTCTCCCACAGATCCTAGGTGCGGGAGTTTCCCGCAGCCTTGGGGCGCTTGGGACAAGTCCTCCGAAAATGCTCTGGGCTGCCACGTAGAGACACAAGTCCAGTTGTCGCCGCTGGCCAATTCTTGCTCAGAGAGGCGAGCCCGATCAATCTGCATGGGGTCGTCGGTGGGTTTTGGAGGCCTGTGGCGCCGGAGGCCCCTGGAACACCGGTGCCAGGGAGGAAAACCCGGTGAGGTTGGGCTGACTGGCGCTCTTGCAGAAGTCCTCCTCCCGTTCAAAGAAGCGTATATCGATGCGGGTCGCCAACCGGATCAAGTCGCTAAAGGGAGGACGGGAGGTCTCTAGGGCCAAGACGTCTTTTAACTCGACTTGAGAGTCCCTTCTTGAACGTAGCACATAGTGCGGGCCCTTCCATGGGCAGTTCAGAGTCCAGCGTACGGAATTGCACCGCGTAGTCTCCTACAGACAGGTCTCCCTGGCGTAGATTTAGGAGGGCCGTCTCAGCGGAGGAGGCACGGGCTGGTTCCTCGAAGACGTTGCGGAACTCACTGAGGAATGACTGTAGATCCGCCGTCACCGGTCATCTCTGTCTCATAGGGGTGTAGCCCATGCCAGGGCCTTCCCGGGAGGAGGCCCGACCACGAAAGCCACCTTTTGCACGTTCGGACAGGAACTGGTCGGTCATCAGCTTTCCAAGTTTCATTAAGCATTGGGTGATTAAACCCCCGCATAAGTTTGGGTCACCGCTGAACTTGGATGGAGTGACAGCCGAAGCTTGGGTCCCCTGGGGATCACCGGAACCGCTGAGGCAGGAGCAACTGGAGATGGCGGTGGCTGCTGTGGTCGGTGACGAGCTGCTGCACCAAGGAGGAGAGTTGCTCGAGCTGCTGCGCTTGCTGCGCAATCTGTTGTGATTGCTTGACCACGACGTTGGTGATGCTGGCAACACTTGGCAAGGGTACCTTGGCGGGATCCATGGCCGGATCCTACTGTAACGATTCTGGAGGTGGATCCACTGGACCACCGCAGGTGATGGCGTAAGCCCCTACAGGGAGTGGAATCTAAGTGGGACCGGTTTTCACCAAAGCCCGCTGCAAAGCGGGATGGTCTTGCTGTGGCGGGTGTCCCCCAGGTCATACCATGGCGGGGCTTGCCTGCGGTGGCGGCAAGGGTGCGAGGTTTCAGGAAAGGCAGGCAGGCTCGTAGTCGAGGAAGACAGAAGGTCAGGACAGGCGGCTCTGGTTCGTGGATAGTAGACAAGCAGGTGGTCGGGGCAGGCGGCAAGGTTCGTAGACGGTAGACGTAGCAGAGGGTCGGTACACAGGAAGGCAATACTGGAACGCTCAGGAACACTTTCACCATGGGTATGAACACCAAGGATCCGGCGAGGGCCGACAGGAAGTGACCGGACTAAATAGGAGCAGTGCCGGCAATGAACCAATTAAACCCGGGGCACTGCCCCTTTAAATTCAAATTGCGGTGCGCGCCCGCCCTAGGGGCGGAGCTACGCGCCGGGACCCGGAAGCAGCCTGAGCAAGGGCGTGGGCCGGGGTAAGTGCATGCGGCGGGGAACGGGGAGGCGAGCGGGGCCCCGAACCCGACGGTGCGGGACGGGGTTCCGCTCGGTGCAGGGGCACGGGCGCTCCTGCGACCCGGGACAGTGGTCGCAGGGGCGTCCGTGACAAGCTCAAGGCAAGGACCTCCAAGGTAATATTTTCAGAAATATTACCTGTTCCACGGGCCACACCAAGAGAGGCAGCGGGAGATTAGAGAGGTGAATAAGTGGCTCAAAATTGGTGTAGGAAAGAGGGATTTGGGTTTTTGGAAACTGGGCTTATTTTGTCTTGGCTACAGACTCTATGCTAGGGATGGGCTGCACCTAAATGGGGAGGGTGCATCTGTATTGGGGGATAAAATGGCCAGGAAGTTGGAGGAATATTTAAACTAGGGACTGGGGGGAGGGTAACTACACATATAGCATGCAAGATAGTGAAGATAGAGAGCTGGAATTAGGAATAAAACAGGGGGTGGAATGGAGGGAGGGGGTGTAGCAATAGTTAAAAAGATTAGGGAGAAAGGAATAAAAACTTTAAAAATCTCTAAATTGGGATGCTGACCTACATGGTTACAGTCTATTTAGAAGGGACCGTAAAGACCTGAAGGGGAAGGTGTATGTCTCTATGTAAAATCCTGAAGCCAACACTGCGGAAAGATATAGGTACAGGTAATGAACATGTGGAATCATTATGGGTAAATATACATGGGGGTAACAATAACAATATAATACTAAGAGGAGCCTGCTATAGGCCCCCAAATATAACAGAACCCATAGAAGATGTACTCCTCAGGCAAATAGATGAGGTGGCTTATAAGAATGAGGTTATTATTATGGGCGACTTTAACTATCCCAATGGGGAATCTGAAACCTGTAGCTTTCATAAGGAAACAGGTTTTTGTCAATAACTAATGATAATTACCTTTGCCAAATGGGCAAGAACCGACTAGAAGAAAGGTCCTTCTAGACTTAATATTGACTAATAGACCTGACAGAGTAACAAAGGTTCAGGTTGAGGGGCACCTAGTAAATAGTGACCATAATATAATAAATTTCCATTTGTCCTTCAATAGAGTATTTTGTCAAGGAGCCACAAAAACACAGAATTTTAGGAAGGCTAATTTTATTCTGCTTCGGAAGGCCCTAAACCGTATTGACTGGGACAATGGGCGACATGTATGATTGGGATTTGCGCCTGTTTTCTGGCATTTTCTGCACCTCACCAGCTCGAATCCCCTGTCGGACTCAGGGATGCAATGTTGGGTGCAGCCTTCGCCACTTTGGGCTGCGCCTCACATGAAGGGGCGTATAATGGGCGCGGTGTGGGCGTTCTGGGGCGGGACGCGGCGCGTTCGTATACTCCAAGGCATGTACGATCGCGGGTCGGCAAAGTGCGGCGCATTGCAGCGCTCGACAGCTCCGACAGGCGGACCTAGTTGATTCTGGTCTAAATGATCTAGCGGAGGCGAAGTGAAGCGTGATCGTAACATGAGAGGAAACATATAGAAGATCGCAAAAGAAATCTCGGCTCTCAGCGCCATGCGGCATGGAGTATGATTCCAAAAAAATCACTTTTATTAGGTGTAAAACATTTTCAGAAAAAGAGCTCAAACCTTCTTTAATAATAAAAAAAAAAAAAAAAACACTTTCCAAAAATCTAGAATGGTGCAACATCAGGAATTAGGATCGTGGAAATTGCCGGGAAATACAGTAATTCTAATTCTGTAAGCGCTTCTCATTGGTCGGCAGAAACCAGCCAATCAGAATAGGAGCGACAGTGATCCATTAAAACCCATGGAGAAGTATTGACCAATCAACGTCAAAGGCGGGACAGTTCAAAATACAGTAAAAAGGCAGAAAAGAGCTGATTGGTTGAGCTAGCGGGGGCTTGGCAATCTTGTCCAATCAGAATAGGAGCGACAGGGACCCATTATAAACCTATGGAGAAATATTGACCAATTTAAATTCAATGGCGGGACAGTTTTTAAATACAGTAAAAATGCAGAAAAGAGCTGATTGGTTGAGCTAGGGGGGCTTGGCATCTCGGCCCAAACAGAGCGCGAGCTACTTGTCCATTGTAGTCAATGGAGAGATTGGGGCAATGAAATCTCGGCTCTCAGCGCCGTGTGGCATGGAGTATGAATGAAAAAAAATCGCTTTTATTAGGTGTAAAACATTCTCAGAAAAAGAGCTCAAACCTTCTAAAAAAATAAAATAAAAAATCACTTTCCAAAAATCTAGAACAGCACTACATCAGGAATTAGGATCTTGGAAATTGCCGGGAAATACAGTAATTCAAATTCTGTAAGCTATTTTCATTGGTCGTCAGAAACCAGCCAATCAGAATAAGAGCGACAGCACCCATTAAAATCTATGGAGAAGTATGGACCAATCAAATTCAAAGGCGTGACAGTTCAAAATACAGTAAAAAGGCAGAAAAGAGCTGATTGGTTGAGCTAGCGGGGGCTTGGCTATCTCGGCCAATCAGAGCGCGAGCTACTTGTCCCATTGTAGTCAATGGAGAGATTGGGGCAATGAAAAACTTGGGTCTCAGCGCCGTGTGGCAAAGGAGTATGAATAAAAAAATCGCTTTTATTAGGTGTAAAACATTTCGAAAAAAAAGGGTAAACCTTTTAAAAAAAAAAAAAAATCACTTTTCCCTCAAAAGGGTAATCAGGTTTGGGTTTGGAATTGCGGGAAATACAGTAATTCAAATTCTTAAGCCTTTTATTGGTTGCAAAACCGGAATCGAAAAAGGAGCGACAATGACCCCAA
>JAODAL010011859.1:0-98003 GCA_025379985.1 Phyllomedusa bahiana | reverse complement strand
TAAGGGCCCGGATAGCAAAATGAAAGACAGACTTGCCCGAGATTGGGGTTTTAGCTTTTTTAAGGTGCAGGAATGGTTACTTGAAGTTACTTAAATTTAAACTTGAGAGAAGATGCTGCTGTAAACGCTCACTAACAAGCCAGAGGGACAAGGATGGACACACTGACTTGTAAGCCAGGAAGACATGGACGGTAAATAGGAGACCCTCTAACATTTCACCAATCCGACAGCAGGCACTACTAAATACAGAGAATGTCCTACTGAGACAATGAGGACACGCATTAATCCTTATAGATGCCTGGGAACAGGTTAGGGGACTAAACCTTAGGCCTGACAGGATTTCTGAGGTGATGCAGGGAGGTTAGATGTGACTCTGGCCAAGCCAGAGTACCAACTGACCAACTGTCAGAACCCGCACAGCCTCTTGGGTAGAGGGTAGGCGGAGCCAGCTTTCCCCTGGCCAATCACTAGAGACTGATGGGTTGCAGGGGAGGAGCTCTGATCAACCTCAACACTTGTTTGACGCCTTTATAAAGGCAATTTTTTTATTCATACTCCATGCCGCACGGACATCTTTAATGATTTTTCGCTGTTTTCCAGCCTGTCTCGAATCGGCTCCAATGTTCGGCACAGTCCCGCACTGCGCCTAAGTCCCGCACTGCGCCCCACACACTGGCGAGGCGCGGCGGACTTTACACGGCATGTATGATCACACTACGTCGGGCGGCGAATCTTAGGCGCAGTCCCGCAATGCGCCTAAGTCCCGCACTGCGCCCCACACACTGGCGAGGCACGGCGGACTTTATACCCGCATGTATGAGCGCACCTTGGCGGCGACATACATGAGGTGCAAATTTCGCCGGAAAACTGGCGAAAACGTGCGCTCCGACGTGGCGAGATTCATACATGTCGCCCATAAAGTTTAAACATTTGCAAAAACATATCACACTAACTAACTAGCCATCTAAGTAATACATATATATCTTCTGCATAGAAGATGGAACAGGAGTTGAAACTGGAACTGGCACTGGTGCTGGTACATGTAGTAGGGATGATACTGGCATTGGTACCCACTGGTAGCATCCAGGAATTAGAAATGATAAGTTCCTCATGGCTTCTTCTACAGAAGGTTGACTTGGGGCAGGTGGAGTTGAAGGAGGGGTTAGAAGTAGGAGATCCTCCTTAGTACAAGGTTTTATCCTGTTTCTATGGACGGTTTGTGGAGCCAATCCAGGTTTCTGGCCCTCATAAAATCTGATTCTGGATAGGGAACAGCAGTTATCGTGTACGCTCTTGCTCCCACATTCGTCAATTTATCAGAACGATGATGTTTTTTTCAGCCAAATTTTAGTTCCCATTTCCCAATGGTGTGGCATTAGCACGTTGATTGTAGTGATGTTCTTGTCTCTGATGGGCTTCAACCATCCAACGATCCACAATTTCCTTTGCTTCTTGAATATGTCTCTGGTGTTCTGTTACCCAGTCAGTATTAGGTAATGGATTAATGGAGTCAGGGACTTGAATTCCAAGAGCTCTATCTTGAGGAATTTGTCCTTGTCGACCAAACATGAGATAATAGGGTGAGTAACCCGTAGAACAGTGCGTAGTATTATTACAGATTTCCACCAGTTCATCTAAGAGTTGTGGTCACTCTGCTTTCTTGGAAACTGAGGCGGTAGGCAACATGTTAATAAAGACTTGGTTAATCTTTTCGCATAAGCCATTGCCTTGTGGATGGTACACAGTTGTACGCAGTTTCTTGCACTCGTGAAAGTTGCAAAGCTCTTGAAACAGCTGAGACTCAAAAGCAGGTCCACGGTCAGACAACACTGTTTTTGGACACCCATAATGTTTGACATATTCATGGTAGAAGGCGATGGCAGTTGTTTTTGCTGTTAAATCTTTAACTGGTACTACAACAACCCATTTGGAGTAATGATCCACCATTGTCAATGTAAAGGTGTGTCCGGATCTGGTAGGAGCCAACTTCACATGGTCCAGGGCAACCAACTCACTAGGTTTTTGAGAGGTGATAGGATGCAAAGGAGCTCAGGGTTCTTTCTTGCCTGCCTTGGTGAGATTGCATGCTGGACACTCACTACCAGGGGCGTTGCTAGGGTCCCAAAACATCCGGGGCTCGGGCCCTTTGTTTTAAGTTTTGCTCAGTAGGACGGGGTTCACGCGGCATTTTTCACGCCCCCAAAAACTGCAGCTTCTATCGGGGGACTGTCACTTCTCTCCTCCAGGTACAAAACCATCGGATTGTAGCCAGAGAAGACACATGGTATTCATAGCTTTCCCTAGAGAGCGTATTAAAGGGGAAATACACCCCAAAACGCACCCCGCAATTATGCCATGTGAACGTACCCTTTGTCTGGTGCAGCAGTTAAAAACGTACGCAACCCTGACGAAAGACGGTATAAAAAAATTATTAAATTTAGATACAATTCATCATCGGCTGTAGTTTAACATGTGTAAAGGACAGAAGAGGCAGGATTATGTTTAGTGACGGGGTAATATTGTGGATATGTGTGTTTATACACATATATACAGTACATACACAGTCACATACACATGTACACATATATGCATGCACACACAAAACACCACCCCACACACTATATATATATATACCATATACAATACAAATAAATATATATATAATAATATATTTTAAATATTTTATATATATATATTTAATATATACACAAACATGCATACACATATATAATATATATATAATAATATTTTATATATATATATATATATATATATATTGTGACACCTCACATGCCTTCGGCCGCCTTCTTGGCTCGGCCCGGGGGTCATTCAGCTCACGGATCGCCGCTTTGGTTAAAACGGATTGGCACTCCAACAAGGCTAGTTTATCCTGGTTCACCCAGTTTTTTAGACCGAAAAGAAACAAAGCAAACAAAATAAAAAATAAAACCCTCGGCCGTCAGCCACTAGATTCACAAAAACGTCCCCCCTTACTCAGGGTCTGTGCCTCCCACACAGACCACATACCACAGTATTTTATGTAACTTTTGGTTTTTCCTAAGCCTCCAGGGGACCAAGCTCTCTTAGCCCCACTATGTCCACTGCCGGGTGAAGCCCCACCCCCCCCTTTTCACCTGAAAACCCGGCTTTTTACAGGACTCCCGACCCAAAAAAAAGTGGGCTGGAAAGGGGGAGTAGACGCCCACCAAAGAAAATTTGTCTACTCCCAATAAGAGCCAACCCAAACGGCTGAAAAGCCAAACTAATCCATGAGTTGCCAACCATTTAAAGGGGGGCGACAATACATATAGCTGGCTCTTATCCCAAAGGCCAGGTATCCACCCTTGGTGGCATTTTTACATTACCCCCTTGGTAATCTACCTGTGGCAGAACAGGCAACAACATGAGCCATTTCCAATTAATTATATATATATTATTATATAAATTTTATATTATAAATATATAATTAAATATTTTAATATATTCAATATATATAAAAATATTTATTATATATATATATAAATATATATGTTTTTATTAATATATATATATAAAATAAATACACACACATGAAAACACACATATATATATTATATAACACACACCACACATGACCATATATATAAAAACACACACAAACCCTACACACATACCCCCTATAACATAAAACAACATGATACATATATACACTATACAAAAAATTTTAAAAAACCCACTGCAACACAAAAAAACATTATACACAAATGCAACACAATACAATTTTTACAAACATAAAATCATTAAAGTACAACATATTTATAAGATTTTTGGGGTGTTGCCTTTTTAAATACTATCTGCAAGGTCTTACGTGAGGCTACTCACTCATTTGAGACCTCCTGGCACCGTGGATGATGAGATGATGATGATGATATGCTGCTGCGTTCTCCAAGGCTGGTAGTTGCATGGGTCCGGGACCCGGGAGAGGCACAGCGGGGGGGAGCTCCTCACTCACTGTTTCCTGATGCCGGGCTCTCGTGCTCAGCCGGCGCAGAAAGGGAAGCCCTACGTCGGGGCCACAGTGATGACAGGCGCCCCCCCCCCTGCTAAAACCGGCGATTGGGGCAGTCGCCTCCCCTGCCCCCCGCACTGAATAAGGCTCTGAGCTGTGTGTTTAGAGGATTCACATACAGCTCAGGAGATCGTCGGAGAGGCCATTCAGGCCTGCAAACCCACGATTGAGACTCGGGGGCCCGGAGGATTTTCGGGGGTTGTGCCCCGAATAAACTAGCCCAGCGACCCCCTGCTCACTCCCCCAATTCTCTAATCTGTTCGCATTCCAATCCAAAAAAACCTTTTATAGGGCTTCGTTTTGTGAACCCAAAAAGGCCAGACTGGTCATGAAAGGGATCCCTCCGGTGATCAGAATCTGATGGAGTTCTTTCTCCTGAGACAGGACCGGGGTTTTCTGAGGAAAAAATCTTTGGGATGAACAGCCTCTCTGTTCCATGGGGCGTCTCAACTCAACATCAGGTTTACTTTTTTCCCAACCCGTTTTAAGGAATTCTTCCTGCTGTCAGATAATAAAAAATTTTCCCCCCAAGAAAACGAAAATTCACTTTGAAGGGTTTTTTCCAATCGGGAAGACTCTTCCCAAGGGATCTGACTTTTTGCTTAGAATTTCCATCAGCCGGGAGTAGCGGGAAACACCCCCCAACTTTTGTGCCGCCCTTGCTAAAAGGGGGTGGAAATTTAAAACATCTTCCCTTTTTCATCCTTTTCGGGGAGGTTTTTTTAAACCTGAGGCGACGTAAAAGATATCAACTTTAAACCCTTGGTTTTTCCCCCTTCGGTATTTTTATAAAAAGGGTTGAAGTTTGCAAGTTTTTGGGGCCCCAAAAACGTTGCTCGAGTCCCACATAACCGGGGGAAATTTTGGATGGGAAAAAAACTGGTTTTGTTATCCGTGTACATGTGAAGGGATTTGCTGCAAATAGCCCTTGATTTTTCTGTAACCCCCATACAAAACCCAAAAAGCCCCAAAACTTAAAATAAAATTTAAAAATTTTTGTAAATTTTTTTCAGCCCCTTGGGCAAGCTTGGGCTAGCTTACGCGATGAAAGTTCAGGGTTTATTTGTCCCGGGGAACGAACAGCTAAAAGGGCCTTAAAAAAACTGGCGCCCGGGTATATGACGGAAGGGGATGATTGAAACCCGGGAAATGGGCCCAAAAAAATTTGGGGGTGACGTCTTTGGGGGCTTGAAAAGTCTGGAAGGCATTCTTTTGGGCGGTCGGAAAACCCTTGAAAAAGGCATCTTTCTATTATAACTTTTCTTTGGGCAACCACGAAGGAGTTCGAAAGGGCGGCCGGTTCTTGGGGCAAAATGTGGGAAAAAAGCGGCGGTAATACCCGGGAAAAAACCCCCGGGAAGCTTCGGATTTTTTCACTGTTCTGGGAGTTTCCCAATTCTTGACTGAAGAGTTTTTCTCTGGATCTGGGCCGGATCCGGGCCACCCCCAAAACAAGGTGGCCTGGGTAGTTCACCTTTTGGCTTAAGAAAATTTGGTTATTTGGAGGGTTTTTTTCTTAAAAACCCCATGCTCTTTTTGGTACTTGGAATCCCTTCACCCAAAGTGATGGAGATGTTCCTAATTAATTACGAGAGTCCACAATGACGTTCTTTTAGTATAGAAAAAACATTTTTGATAGTTCAAGGGCCCAAAACCTCTCCACAGTGGGTTGAAAACTTTGGGGGGGGAAAGGCTTTTGCATGGGTTCTAAAGGGATACGGGTAAACTCTTATAAGCCCATAAGTGGTGAATGTTGTTTTTTCCTGACCCACGGGGACCCATGGGGACCGGGCCAAAAAACCCTAGTGAGGTCAAGTGAGAGAAAAGGCAGCGGACCCGAGTGCAGCAATGGACTTTTTCTATCCCGGGGGGGGAGGCGTACGCACCTTTATGGGTGATTTTTGTTCAATTTTCGATAGTCCCCACAGAACCCATTAACCGTCTTTTTTTTTCACCAGAACGATTGGTGCGGCCCCAAGGGGCTCTGAGCTCTTGAATCACACGGGGTCTTTTTATTTCTTTAATTTTTTTTTAACCCGTTGGGAGTTGGCGGGGGGAAAAGGGCCCATGTTTTTCTTTGATGGGGAAGGGGTGGTTTACACCCCAAATTTTTTGGGGTGTTGGATTAAGCGTTTTTCCCAAAAAAAAGCGACTGTGGGAACTTTGGGGGGCCTTTGGCGGTGGTTTTACTGAGGGTTTAAACCAAAACCCACAAAGGGAAATTGTCCATTGGAGACTGTAAAAATGCTTTTGGCAGCCCCCTTTTTTAAAAGGGGGTGGCCATTAATTTTGGGCAGAGTCGATCAGAAGCTTCGAGTCAGGGATTGTCAATTCGAGGGCGACTCGGCACCAGACCCCAAAATTTCCCCTTTTTGGAAACCAAAAAAAAGGGACGGATATTTTTTTTCCCCCCCCCCCCCCCTTTTTTTTGCATCGGCAAATCTCTCCTCTGTGGGTTGGCGAACTTCCCGTGGGGAGTGAGCGCTCTAATGGTCTTTTTTAATAACCCTTTCCTGGGTTAAAAGGGGTAAACAGAGGGCAAAGAGGGATCAAGGATTCAAAAACTCAGAAAAAAACATGGCTGAATTACTTCATGCCAACACTATGGCTGTACAACTCCCTCAGACCTTCAGTCCACTTTTAACACCCTTTACGTGGCGATTTACGATCACCGATTTGCAGAAATAGGCCCCCCGTGCCTAAATTTGAGGAATTTGGCTGACCCCCACTACAATCAACTTTTAATTTTTAGCCTTGTAAACCAAAATTTCCCAAAACCCCGGGGGGCCCCAAAGTTTTTTTAAAAAAATTTCCGTTTA
Source organism: Phyllomedusa bahiana (assembly GCA_025379985.1). Classification (NCBI taxonomy): domain Eukaryota; kingdom Metazoa; phylum Chordata; class Amphibia; order Anura; family Hylidae; genus Phyllomedusa; species Phyllomedusa bahiana. The sequence goes on along the minus strand of JAODAL010011859.1, from coordinate 91,136 downwards.
TGGGAAATTTTTTGGTACCCGGGAAAACCCGGTTTTCCCAAAAAGAGCTTCAAGGGGGAAAACCATCAATCTTTTAAAATTACTTGGGGCATTTTTGATAAAACCTTTGAAAACCCCTGGGGATTGTCCCCCGGCCGTTGGCAATTAAACCTTTTTTCCCGGGGGGGGGCCCCCCTTGGGGGTCGGGGGGGGGCCTGGGTTTTAAATAAAAATCACTGCAACTTTAAAATGTCAATACCGGGTGACAATAAATGGAGTAGGGGGAAATTCCGGCTCCCTTAGACCCGTGGCGGTGGCCCATCATGTTGGGGTGATTGGGACAGGGCCCGGAGACAATGGCCTAAGGGAGAAGAATCACGGGATGGGAAAAGGGGGAAATGGCCCCTTTTAAATCCTTTTTAAAAAAGAGCATAAAAAGTTTTACTACTTGTGCAAAAGTACCCGATTTTAAAAATGGGTGCTAACAGGGGTTAAAAGCTTGGCCAGCTTCGGTGGGTTGCATAGGTAACAAAGAAAGGGAATGAAAGGTTTTAAAAAAGAAAATTTAAAGCCATATCTTGGGAATAAGTAAATAGGGGTTTTTTTAAAAAAAAAAAATTTCCCTGGTGAAATTTTTTCTTTCCTTTAAACACGTAGTGCCAGAGCCTTTTAAAAAAAGGAATTTTCAAGGGTTTGGGGTTTTTTGCTGCTAAACATAAAGTAAAATGAAAAGTATCAGCCTAGGTCCACCCCCTTCCTTTAAAACTGTCTGTTGGGTAATAACCCTTTTACAGCAAAGGGGCAAAGGGGGTCAAAATTGCCTTTAGTGCTTGTATGCAGATTGTAAAAGCCCGGGGCGTACTCCGGAGTGTTTCACCCGGGTTTTTTGGGTGTCCCCCCATAAAATTTTAACCCTTTCCCCCTGTAGGCTGGACCTCAAATTTTCCCTTCCCTAGACGGTTGAGGAAACGTGAACACTTGCATTTTTTCCCGTGGGTGGGCCGGGAAAGAAATTTTTCGCCCCCTGGGGCCTTCAAGGTGTCCTAGAAGCAAAAAGTAAAACCTGCCGGTTAAGGAAAAATGGAAAAGTATTTTCTCTTAAAAAGGCGGGGGAAAAATGTGGGGTTTTCCCACCATAAATTTGGGGAATTGGAGGTTCCTTGAAGAATTTTAGACCCAAATATAGCAACTGTAGCGGGAACAACCAATTTTTGGTTGGGGGGTTTAAAAACCCGGGGTGCAGGAACATGGTGATGATTAGCAGGACTGCTGGAGACAGCCCTTTATCAATAGCTTGGGAAACAGACAATTTTTTTTCAAAAAAATGCTACACTGTCCTTTTAAAAAAAAAATTGGGGTGCCCGTCTCTTTAAAAAAATTCAAAAAATCCCCGCAGGGAGTACAGTCTCTTGAAAAACCCCCCCTTTTTTTCTTGAAAAATTTTTTTTTCAATAAAAAAAAAAAAGGGGCACTTATCCCGGGAGCTTGAAGACCGGAGAAGGGGTTATATGCAGCAGATTTAGGCTGGAGGGTGTACAGTAGTGGGTGGATGGCAGGCCAAAAGGCCCGGCTAGGTGAAAGGAGATTCAGGGGGTGGGGAAGTGGAGTAGTGGTGACACGCGCTGAAAGGGGTGATGGGGGAACGCTGGGGTTTGTATGGCAACGCTGGGGGAGCGGTGCTGGAGGTTCCGGGTGCTGGACGCATGAAATCAGAAACACTGCAGGTGGGGGGGCTTGAGGGGCTTGGTCACAGGGGGAAAAGGGTACAGTTTTAAAATTTAACCCCCTTTTTTGGCCGATCCCGGCCCGGGGGACACACAAGAAAAAGGGGGCCCAAAAAGTATAAATAACCAAAAAAAAAAAAAAAAAAACCCAAAAAGACCTGGGGGATCAACAATCCTGTTACTTATAAAATTTTTCTTAAAGGCACACAAGATAAGTTGTTCGTAACGCCCAAAAAAAGCAGTTGTCATACCCTGTGAGTGATTAAAAAATGATGTTGCCCTGCTGGAAAAGGTGTTTGCTGGGTGTTGGGAGTGCAACTTTGGGGCCCCTTCTGCAAATTTCCCGTCATGGTGGGGTCCGAGGGGGATGGAGCCCCTTTTTTTCCTCTCAGATATACACAAGGGAACTTCTTTAAATAAAAAGTCTTTACAATAATGGTGCAAATAGATTAAAATTTTAATGAAGGGGGAATTTTTTTTACCCGTTGATACAGGGTTTTTTAAGGGGCTTGAGTAAATTTCAGGCTTGATCAGACCCTTTGCTTTTGGGGAGGGTTTTGTGGTTACTAAGGATTTGGCCTTAGCAATTGACAAAATGAAAGTAGAAGAATGCTCCCGGGACTTGCTTTTTTTCAGCCTTTTTTAAAGGTGCCCTGGGGAATGGGGTTTTTGAAGTTACTTTAATAAACTTGAGAGAAGAGGGGCTCATAAAAAGCTAAATGGAAAAAGCAAAGGGGGGATACCAAAGGAACACCGACTTGTAAGCCCGGAAAAATGGAACCCGGGGAAAGGGGGGAACCCCCCTAAAAACTTCACCAATCCACCCAAGGCAAACTAAATACAGAGAAAGTCCCACTGAGACAATGGGAAACGCAATTTAAAACCCCTTTTAGCTGGGGGAACAGGGGTTTGGGGGCAAACCTCAGGCCCGCAGGAATTTCCCGAGGTTGAGGGGAGGTTTAAAGTGACTTGGCCCAAACCCCCGGGGCTTTCCAAATGACCAACTGTCAAACCCGGCCCACCCCCTGGGTAGAGGGTGGGGGAGCCAGGCTTTCCCCGGCCAATCTCTAGGGGGCTGTGGGTTTGGGAGGGGGACTCGATCAAGCTAACAGTTGTTTTTTCAGACCCTTTGAAATGACCAAACAAAAAACTCCCAGAAGGTTTTTAAAGGAAATTTTAACAAACATTTACAACTAAAGGGGCCCAAAACACACAGAATATCACACAAATAGAAATTTCAGAAAAAACATTGTCCTTAAATATACTACAAAGAGGCTTAAAAATAGGATATAAAAAAGTAGGGGCCCCCAAAAACCCCCTAAATCCCCGGGTTGCTAATGGTAACAACACCCCTCCTGACCCTGACAAATACTGGACTGGGCCATTAATTTCTATTTTTGTAAAAAAAAAAAAAAGGGATTTGTTTTTCCCTTTAAAACCCTAATTTTTTTTTTTTTCCCCAAAACAGACTTTTAAGGAATTTTATTTTAAATTTTTAACCCCATTTTAAATTTAAAATTTGGTTTTTCAAAAAAAAAAATTTTTTAAAACCCCCCTACAAAAAAAAAAATTTATTTCCCCCCTTAAATTTTAAAAATTTCCCCCCCCACCCCCCCCCCCCCCCCCCCCCAAACAAAAAAAAAAAAAAACCCAAACCCCAAAAAAAAACCCCCCCCAAAAAAAAAAAACAAACCCCCCCCCCCCCACTTAAAAAAAAAAAAAAAAAAAAAAAAAACAAAAAACCCCAAAATTTTTTATAAAATTTTTTTTTTTAAATTTATTTTTTTTTTTTTTGGGGAATACAAAAAATTTTACTTTTTTTTTTTTTTTTTTTTGGGGCCCCCCCGGGGGGTGCCCCTTTTTAAAAAGGGGGGTGTTTGGTGGTTTTATTTTATTTTTCTTTTTTGTGTTAAATTTCTGGTTTTTTTACTTTTTTTACTTTTTAAAAATTTTTTACCTTTATTTTTCTTTTTCCCATTTGGGGATATAAATGAGTATCTTTTAGTTTACTCATTCAATAGAAATCAATACACAGTTTTGCTGTGTAATGGTTTCTAAGACAAAATGTCCCTCACCATGCCCAAGGGCCCTGGCCAAAGGGATTGGGGATGTACAGACACCTGGAAAAGGGAAAGACCTTTCCCGGCTGGGCGTTTTGCAGACAGAGGCGGAGATGGCGGGTGGCACTACTGAAAACACTGAAGGGCTCGCTTTGTTTTTCCCCAATCGCAAAAATCGGGTAACTAAGGGTTTAATCAACCGCCACCCCAGAGTGATCTGTGGTCGGGGCCAATGCTGCGGGATGTCAGTTGTAATATACAGCAAAAAACCACTTTTATCGTGCAAAAAAATATTTTAAAAACTAATAAATTTTACGAAAAACTTGTAGAAATTCAAATTTTTCCCTTTTTTCTTTAAGTCCATTATATGGAGTCCCTTTTTTCCTGTTCCGCAAAGGGGTTTGTCCAAAAAAGGGGGGGGGGAAACGCATTCACGTTGGGTTGCTAAAGGGTAACCCTTTTTTTTTAAAATTTCCCCTCCCAAAACAAATCTGTTTTCAGATCATCATTTAAAAAGGTTTTCATAAATAAAAGCCCTTAACCCCCTGTTTTGTTGCAAAATATTTTTAAAGGGGGATTCCCCCAAACAACCCCCCCAAACCCAAAAGGGCCCAAATTTCTGTACAGTTAGCAATCTTTTTAAAAAGCAAGTTATTTTAAAAAAAATGGGATACTTTACCTAAAAACAGGCCCCAAAATTTTTTTTACCTTCAACTTACTCTCTTGTCTCCTTGGTTACTGGTCAGCCCTGTGAGCTTTCAGTGATTGCTGGTAATGTAGCATTACTGTGACATTGCCTGTGGCTTTGATAGCGGAGACCCGCATTTTCGTTCATATGCACACCCCATACCATTATCCAGCCTTGTCAGGCCACAGGAACTTATTCTCAGACAGTCTTTAATAACCTTAAATTTCCATGTATCCAGAAAGTAGCAAAAATGCATGTTAAAATAGTTAATTTTTTTTTCTTTGACTTTCTCTTGCCATCTGTAGAGTGCTGCTCTATGTTGTCGTTTGCATTGTATGCCGCCACATCAGCATGCAGTGTGCAGTCTATATTTCCTTTAAAATAGTTTTGAATGTGCTGAAAATTTTTTTTGGGGGATAGTCTCTAATAATGCTTCACTACCGGTCACCATTGAAAACACATCATAGTGCCCAGTAACCAAGGAGACAAGAGAGTAAGTTGAAGTTGCAAAAAAGACCTGTATTAGGTAAAGTATAAATTTTTTTTATTAATATTCATTTCAAACACTACTTACTTTTCAGTTATTTGTCCTTCCAGCAGCACTTGCTGTGATGGGAATAACCCCTTAACCACTTACTGTTATAGAATATAAACGTTTCTGCTTTCTTATCTATCAAGGCTAAGGTTTCATCAATCCAATGAGGAATATAAATCTATTTAAAAACAAAGGGACTTGCTGTAATTTACTTTATGAATGGATTCCGTATAATGGAATGAAAGAACACAGAGTTCAACAATACCCACTGGATTGTGCTTTACAAAATATTGCATTAAAAGATTATGTTTTAAATAATTAAGATTTTGGCTCTCATTTAATTTTTATGTCTAATACTTATACAACGTAAACTTATACAGGGAGTCTAAAAATGGCTTGTGCTGAATAATAATTTGGCAGTCTAAAAATGGCTTGTGCTGATTAATAATTTGGTGCAGCTCTATTTGTTTAATTTCTACACGAGAATTTTGGATCAGATTTTGGTGCTGTGTTTCACATTGTAGTCAAGTCCACTTTAACAGGAGGCCACACCTACTTCCAATAAGCTACACTTGCCCATTGAGCAGTGTTCAGAAAGCATCTTTAAGCCCATAATAAATGTGTCTGGTACGTGCTGTGACATGTTGCACTAAAAAGGCACCACTTTTTGGCACATTTTAAGACACATTTCTGATGCAACCACATTACTAAATAATACATAGTCAATTGTACATAAGCCAAGTGCTGCTTGGCTTATGTACAATTGCTCAGGTGTACTCCTACCTCACTTAGGGTGCTTTCATACAGCGCAGTAGTGGTGCAGTTTTAACTGCGCTCCAATTTAACTGCCTTTATTACCAACAAGCTTTTTTCACTTATCTAAACTGTTTGTGGAGTGAGTAATCAATCAGTGTGTTTATAATCCACAAGACTTCACACACAGTAACTGATTACTTACTTGAAACACCTTTCTGAACAATTTAGACAACTTAAAGAAGCTGCTGGTAATAAAGGCAATTTAATTGGAGCACAGTTAAAACTGCACCAAAACTGCGCTGTGTGAAAGCACCCTTAGTGCATTCCAAAGTTCACTGTCCTCAACAAAGTGAAAGCCTTGGTATAACCAATGAAACAAGGCTAGAGCTTCTTCCGGTGCTCTATTGCCTTTTCTATGATCCACCTCAGGTTTGCAATGTGATCATGGTTTTCTCTGCCTTACGGAATTCAACTTGGATGTCAGGAAGTTCTTGACTAGGGTTATTGGTCTAGTACTTCTGGATACTCTTTAAAAGCACTGTGCTGGCATGAGGGATTAGAGCAATATTTCTATAGTTTATCTTTTTCAATAAATAATTATATAACCTATGAAATAACTAGCACTCTGCATTGTATTGCTCCTCTATTATTCTTCCTAAAACTGTATGATTAAATTTATAACTAGCTGTTACCACTCCCCCTGTCCCTGCAATCTGACAGTATTTAATCATTAATAACAGTGCTTAAAGGTCTAAGGGTGTTTTCACAAAGAACAGTTTTGGTGCAGTTTTAACTGTGCTCCAATTAAACTGCCTTTATTACCAGCAAGCTTATTTTGGTTGTCTAAATTGTTCAGAAAATTGTTTCAAGTGAGTAATCAATTACTGTGTTTGAAGTCTTGTAGATTACCAACACACTAATTGATTCCTCAATTTCCAAACAGTTTAGATAAGTGAAAGAAGCTTGCTGGTAATAAAGGCAGTTTAATTGGAGCACAGCTAAAACTACACAAAAACTGCACTGTTTAAAAGCACCCTTGAAAGTGGAATAGAGCTGCGCTATAAAGCCAACAGTAAGCCCATGGGCCAGAGAGGCATTGTTTCTTGAGAGAAAATCAGACTTTTTTCCTAATCATAGAAAGTTTTTTTTTTCAATGTAGGTTTGGGGAGTTTTTGATGCTTCATGGTTCTCGTACTTTTAGAAAGCATATACTGTAGCTATAACACTTTTCACATTGTAACAGTGTCAAAAGATAAAGCAGTACAATTCCTTGCTATAAGTTATGAAAACCTGTGAACCATAATGAAGTGTCAAATTTAGGGAAAATTAGAAACCATACCAAATGTCACTTAGAACTTTGAATATAATATATAATGAATATAATGTAACATAAACTTTTGAGCCTAGCATTAGTGAGCAGTTGTACAAGGACATGAACTTTTATTAACCTAATCTCATTATAAAAAAATAAAAAATAAATAAATCTTGTATTCAGTAGAATATGAAAGGTAGAAATCAACTAATGAAAATCTAATTTCTTATGTAGAAAATTATTGGAGTGCTTGCAGACATTTACATGGGAGAGCTGAATCATTTTCATAGAAACGCAGTAGATTGACAGCAGAAAAAAAAGCCCACAAGGTCCGGACAATCAGCCCTTATTATTTCCTTGGTATTTTTATCTTGTGATAGATACATGATATTCAGGGCAGTTTACATTCATTTGTTGAATGTTGATTTTCCAACTCCATCTGCTGTAACTTTGTTACAAGCATTTGCTACAAAATATACCATTCAGTAACAATATTACAACCACTAGCATAATATTGTGGGGGGTTTCTCTTATGTCAGAACAACAGCTCTGACTCATTTAGGCATGGACTCCTCATGACTTTTAAAGGTCTCATGTAGTAGCTAACACAAAGACATTCGATACTTAACCCCTTTGCCCCTCCAAAGAAAAAAAATTGACTCTTCATTTTTCTCCTCCCCGCCTTCCAGGAGCCATAAAGTTTTTTTTTTTTTTCTTTCCACCTACACAGGCGTATGAGGGCTTTTATTTTGCAGGACAAGATGTACTTGCAAATGTTGTCATTCATCGTACCATAGAATAGACTGGGAAACCACAAAAAAATTCTAAGTGGGGCAAAATGTGAAAAAAAAAACTTACTTGCGCCATGTTTGCGGGTGTTTTGCTTTAATGGCATTTAATCTTTGGTAAAAATTATGTGTTATCTGTATTCTACAAGTTGATACAAATCCGTCAATACCAAACATGTAGGGTTTCCTTTATGTTTTGGTAATGTAAAAAAATTTGAAACATTTTCTATTTTTAAAATTTGGACCTGAGTGAGGGGGCATTTTTTTATGGGCTGAAATGTACTTTTTATTGCTACCAGTTTGGAATACATGCAACTTTTTTATTACATTTATTCCAATTTTTAGGGGACGTGAAATGGCCAAAAACCCCAATTTTGGAGTTTGGAATTTTTTTTCTTCTACGGTGTTCAGCATATGGGTAAATTATGTAATATTGGAACGTGGCGATACCAAATATGTGTTTATTTCTTTTATGTATTTCTTTTATTTGTAAAATGGCAAAAAGGGGGTGATTTGAACTTTTAATATTTTTTTTTTTTTTACACTTTAAAACATTTTTTTTTTTATATTTAAATTTGAGTCCCCCTAGGGCGCTTCAACACTAGGGGTGCAATCATTTCTACAGCTTAATGTATTGTATAGACAATGCATTAGAGTGTACAAACATGGCAGCAATGGAAGCCTTCACAAGGCTTTCAGCTGTCATGTTCACCGATCGGAACTCTGCTATTTTTGCCGCAGGTGCCCTGATTGGAGTGAGAAATGGTTTGCAGCAACATTTCCCATTCATTTAGACGCTGCGGCCATCTTTGCTGCGGCGTCTAAGGGGTTAAACAGTGCAGGTGGGCGGCGGTGCCCCCCACGCTGTAAACACTGGGTGTCAGCTGCAATTCGTGCTGCTATCCCACTACACAGCTCCTTAATACAACCAGGATGTACCCATATATCCAGGTGGGTTAAGGATATTTAAGGGTAGTCAGGAGGGCAGACAGTGTTCTCAGCCTGGGGACACAGAAAGTCGGTCTGTGAGAAATTAAACGGAAAGTCTTACTATGTGCTAAAAAAAAATTCCGCTAATTAAAGCATAAAATAAGTCAGACTCCTAAGTATAGTCCGTAAAAGTATTATGATAACTCTTTTAAGGAGTACGCTAAGGAGTCTGACATTTTATGCTTTAATTAGTGGAAATATTTTTTATCCAATAAAAAGTTAAAGTTTATTTTGGAATATATCCTTTATTCCATTTAGCTCACTCCCTTCTTTTAATTCTAAGCGCTAGACCCCTTCTTTTTTCTCCTTTAAATTCTCTTTTGATCAACATAAAAAAAGTTTATTTGCATACTTAAACATCGAGGACCCCAGGTACCGCGTCCACGATTGAGGAGATGGGACCAGCAGCTTATTATATGCCCAAATAAAACTGCCATAAAGTGAGAGTTTTACCTATAAATTGATTCAGTTGAGTCATACATTATCTGCACTAGGAGTGGGCTTTGTCGTCTGTTGTTCTTGTATTTTCCTGTAGCAGCTTTTCATATAGGCTTATATGATAGAGGAGAGAATCTGAGCTCTGTTATATATAGGGTTATATGATCGAGGAGAGAAGCTGTTCTCTGTGATATATAGGGTTATATGATGGAGGAAGAGGTGCTGAGCTCTGTAATACATAGGGTTAAATGATAGAGGAGAGAAGCTTAGCTCTGTGATAAATAGGGTTATATGATAGAGGAGAGAAGATGAGCTCTGTGATATATAGGGTTATATGATAGAGGAGAGGAGCTGAGCTCGGTGATATATAGGGTTATATGATAGAGGAGAGAAGATGAGCTCTCTGATGTATAAGGTTATATGATAGAGAGAGAAGCTAAGCTCTGTGATATATAGGGTTATATAATAGAGGAGAGAAGCTGAGCTCTGTGATATATTGAGTTATAAGATAAAGGAGAGAAGCTGAGCTCTGTGATATATAGGGTAATATTATATAGTGAAATGAGCTGAGCTCTGTGAAATATAGGTAGAGAATCTGATCTATCTGATGTATACGCTTATATGATAGAGGGAGAGAAGGTGAGCTCTGTGACATATAGGGTTATATGATAGAGGAGAGAAGCTGAGCTCTGTGTTATATAAGATTATATGACAGAGGAGAGGAGCTGAGCTCTGTGATATATTGAGTTATAAGATAAAGGAGAGAAGCTGAGCTCTGTGATATATAGGATATATGATAAAGGAGAAAAGCTGAGCTCTATGTTTAGAGATGGGCGAGTTTCTCAAAAATTTGATTCGGTGACTTCGCCAAACTGTCCGACAAATTATGTGTCACGGCGGTCGCGGGCGCCGCTGCCCCCGCGGCCGTTCCCGTGCCTGCTGGGGGTCCGGCACGGGCATCGCGGTCACCCGCGACCACCCCCGTTCCCACGCCGGCTCTCTTACCTGGCCGCGCTCCGGTGCACGCCGCTCCTGTCCAACCCGGCCGCCGTGCGCATGCCCACCCCCTAGCGCGCGTGCGACGGCTGGTCTAGATTTAAAGGGCCAGTGTCTCGGTAATTGGCCTATTGCCGAGCGCTGGTCCTAAATAAAGTCCTAGCACTCGCTGCCAGATTGTTGGTGTGCGTTCAGTGAGTTTGGAGAGAGTTTAGAGTCCGTATTGATTATCCTTGTACCAGTCCGTTCCGCTACGTTTCCTGACATTGACTGTTTTCAGCCTGCCCTGACTGTCTGCCTGTCTCTGACCACGAACCTCTGCCGCCTGCCCTGACCTTCTGCCTGTCCCCGACTACGCCGTTGGATTACGATTTTGTACCGGCCGCCACCGCAGGCAAGTCACATCAGGGGTAACGACCTGGTAGCCTCACGCCGCAGCAAGTCCATTCCGCTTTACGGCGGGCTCTGGTGAACACCGGGGGCTACTTAGACACCGTTCCCTGGCGTGGCTTAACTATCATCGCTTGTGATGGTCCAGCGAATCCACCGAACCCTTACAGTACAATCTGGCCATGGATTCCGTCAGGGTACCTCTGCCTGAACTCCAGGACGTTACGACGGCCGTCGCCCAGCAGAGCCAGCGTATTGACCAGCTCGCGGCCATGATGCAGAACCTTGCGGCTCGTCTACCTCCGCCTGTGGCTGCTGCCGCCTCGCCAGCACCAGTCGCGCCTGCAGCCATGGCGTTACCTGCTCCTGCACTGTGACCTTCTCTGCTTCTGCAGCTCCCCTCTCGCTATGATGAGGACCCCAAGAAGTGCAGAGGCTTCATCAATCAATGCTCCATCCACATCGAGATGTTGGGACATCAATTCCCTACTGAGCGGGCTAAAGTGGCCTTCATTATTAGCCTCTTAACAGGTGAAGCTCTGGCCTGGGCCACCCCGCTATGGGACCGAGGAGATCCGCTGATGGCTAATCTGCAAGCCTTTCTCCATGGGTTCCGTACTGTCTTCGAGGAACCTGGTCTCACCTCCTCTTCTGCTGCAGCTCTGCTTCGTCTCCGTCAGGGTGACTCTACGGTAGGGAAATACTCGGTGCAGTTCCGCACTCTAGCCTCAGAACTGGACTGGAACAATGAGGCTTTGGTGGCAACCTTCTGGCAAGGCCTCTCAGGACGCGTTAAAGATGAGCTTGCGGGTCGGGATCTGCCATCCTCTCTGGACGAATTGATTCGGCTGGCCACCCGGATCGACATTCGCTTTGCGGAGAGACAACAAGAGCTCCGCCTCCAACGCGAGCCTACTCGACCACGCCGGCTACCTCGCTTAGCTCCTGTCTTTCAACGCCCTCCACTTCCTCCACCAACGGTTCAAGAGGACGAACCCATGCAGGTTGAAAGGGCTCATTTGACCCAGGAGGAACGCTCACAGCGTCGTCTGAGGCAGTTATGTTTCTATTGTGGCAGTTCCGGCCACTTCATTGGGGACTGTCCGGTGCGCCCGGGAAACTCCCGCACCTAGGGCTCGCAGGAGAGGCATCCTTAGGTGTCAGTGTGGCCTCTTCCCGTCTGACCATTCCGGTACTTTGTGGAATTTCACCGGACAGCACCTTTCAGGCAACCGCCATCCTGGACTCGGGGTCCGCTGGTAACTTTATCAGCCACGCGCTGGTGTCCCAGTTCCGGCTTCCGGTGACCCCTCTGCAGAAACCCATGTTTGTCTCCTCTGTCAGTGGAGAATGCCTCAATGATGCCATTCGGTTCTGCACTGCGCCCCCCACCTTGCAGATAGGCGTGCTACACCAGGAAACTGTGAAACTTCTCGTGCTGCATCGTTCCTCTTTTGAGATCCTTCTGGGCCTTCCCTGGTTACAAGAGCATGCTCCAACCCTAGACTGGAACACAGGCGAAATTCTTCGTTGGGGCCCGGCCTGTCACTCATGATGCCTTCTGGCACTCCGCCCTGCTCTATGGTCTGCCTCTGCAAGGCCTACGAAGTCTCTGCCAGGTCTGCCTGCTCCTTACCAGGACTTTGCCGACGTCTTTTCCGAAAGACAAGCCGAAACTCTGCCACCGCACCGGCCCTTCGATTGCCCTATTGACCTGCAACCTGGTACTACTCCTCCCCAAGGCAGAGTTTACCCTCTTTCAGTCCCCGAGACAAAAGCGATGTCTGAGTATATTCAAGAGAATCTCCGAAAAGGCTTTATACGCAAGTCGTCCTCGCCTGCGGGAGCCAGATTCTTCTTTGTCGAAAAGAAAGATGGAACCCTCCGGCCCTGTATCGATTATCGTGGCCTAAATAAAATAACCATAAAGAATCGATACCCCCTGCCTTTGATCTCAGAGCTATTTGACCGCCTACGTGGTGCAAAATTTTTTTTGGATCTTCGCGGTGCTTACAACCTGATTCGTATCCGGGAAGGCGACGAATGGAAAACAGCCTTTAACACCCGTGATGGCCACTTCGAATATCTCATCATGCCATTTGGTCTCTGCAACGCTCCTGCTGTGTTCCAAAACTTCCGCGGCCTTCTATACGTTTGCGTCATAGTCTATTTGGACGACATTCTAATCTTTTCTCCAGACCTAGAGACTCACCGCCACCATGTCCGCCAGGTGCTCAGACGTCTCCGTAACCACCAACTTTATGCCAAGCTGGAGAAGTGCCTGTTTGAGCGCACCTCCCTGCCCTTCTTAGGGTACATCGTGTCGGATCAAGGTCTTCAGATGGACCCCTCCAAGCTCTCAGCGGTCCTGCAGTGGCCCCGACCGGTGGGCCTCCGGGCCATCCAGCGCTTTTTAGGTTTTGCCAATTATTACAGGCAATTTATCCCGCAGTTCTCCTTTCTGGTGGCTCCACTGGTAGCCCTCACCAAGAAGAATGCCAACCCCAAATCATGGTCTCCCGAAGCCCAAGAAGCCTTTAACCTTCCTCTAGTGTTAGGGTTGTGACCGACCCGTTTTAGGTTTTAAATGCATACAAATTCTACATACATTTGTTTATTGCATCAAGACTTTTTTACTTTTTCAGGAACTTATTTTTAAACAAAATACAATAAAATAAAACTATTTTACTAAATTGTAAAATGCTCTTATTAAAATTATAACATTTGTGTTGTTGGGGTCAATTTCGACCGAGGTCTAATATAAGAGTAAAAAAACAATAATAAGTCCCAAACCTGAACTCATAAACACAACATAAACCAAGAGCCCACAGCCAGCTCTACCTCCAACAACTTGAGTTAGGGACATGTCCAGGCATGTATGGCCAAATCAGCTTACAGTTGGTACTGTGCAGAGTATACATCTTCAGTTTACAAGATGCAACAATGAGGAGAAGATTAGATGCAAGCCAAATTCTGAATTATATCTTGGATGATAATGAATCAGAGGACACACAGCAGCAAACTGATACAGATGAACAGGTTTCTGAGGAGGAAGATGATGTGGAGTATCAACCGGAAGACACAGACAGTTCTGATCAGTCTGATGAGGAGGTCACCGGTGCTGAAGCTGCTCCCGCTGAAAGATTCAAATCCAAAAGTGGCAAGATCATTTGGAGCTCAGTACCTCCAGATGTACATGGCAGGGCAGATGCTGCAAATGTCATAAAAATGACCCCTGGGATCACAAGGTTTGCTGTGACAAGAGTAAGTGACATCAAGACATGTTTTGATCTGTTTATGCCATTGTCAATAAAAAAAAGTCATTATTGCTATGACAAACCTTGAAGGAAAAAAAGTCCACGGCAACATGTGGAATGACCTTCATGATGATGACCTGGATGCCTACATTGGTGTTCTTCTCCTTGCTGGAGTGTACAAATCCTGCAATGAGGCCACTGATAGTCTTTGGGACGCATCGACAGGCAGGAATATTTTCTGGGCAACAATGTCACTTCAAAAGTTTCAAATGATATCAAGGGTCCTCAGATTTGACAACAGAGACACCAGAACAAAATCTGACAAACTTGCTCCCATCAGGGATGTTTGGGAGAAATGGGTGCAGCTCCTTCCACTGATGTTCAACCGATGGCCAGAGGTGACAGTAGACGAACGTTTTCTCCCTTTCCGCGGAAAATGCCCCTTCCGGCAATACATGCCAAGTAAGCCAGGCAAATACGGCATAAAAATCTGGGCCTGTGATGCAAAAACTAGCTATGCATGGAATCTACAGATTTACACAGGCAAGTCTGCAAGCGGCATCCCTGAAAAAAAAACAAGGAAAACGTGTAGTCCTCGATATGACTACTGGACTGCAGGGTCACAACATCACTTGTGACAATTTTTTTACCAGCTATGACCTTGGACAAGAACTTCTCAGGAGGAAAATCACCATGGTGGGCACAGTGAAAAAAAACAAACCTGAGCTGCTCGCTGAATTGTTGCAGATGAAGGACAGGGCTCCACTTTCCTCAAAGTTTGTTTTTACAGAGACCACCACTGCTGTTTCATACTGGCCCAAAAAACTACGGAATGTGGTACTGATGTCCACACTTCACAAAGATGCAGCTGTGTCATCAGGAAGTGACAAAAAGCCCAGAATCATCCTGGACTATAACAAAAAACAAAGGAGGATTCGACAACCTGGACAAGCTGACTGCCACCTACACTTGCCAGCGAATGACTAGGAGATGGCCAATGGTTGTATTTTCCAACATCCTTGATGTGTCAGCATACAATGCATTTGTGTTGTGGACCCACATTCACCAAGGATGGAATTCAAAGAAAAAAACAAGCGGAGGATGTTTCTTGAGGAACTAGGAAGATCCCTTGTCAAGGCGCACATTGACCAAAGGGAACGGGTGCCCCGAGACCCAGCCGCTGCAGCCTTGGTCCGACAACTCCAGAGCTCAACAAGTGCTTCGCCCACACCCACAGCAACACAAAGAGCATCATCACCAGCATCCTCCTCAACCAGCCCTGCCTCAACATCAACCACAAAAGCCACAACCCCAGTGAGACCACCTGATTCTAAAAGAAAGAGGTGTCGGGTCTGCCCTAGCAATAAGGACAGAAAGACAAACACATTGTGCTTCGCCTGCAAAAAATACCTCTGCAAAGAACACACAAAAAGTGCCACACATGCATCTAAATACTAATGCATCTAAAAACTAGTACTTGATTTCTGTTGATTTGATTTGTTTGATTGATTGTTGTTGTTTGTTTGTTTGTTTGTTTGACCTAGAAAAGCTACTTTTTATTATTATTGCTATTAATGTTAATATAATTTTCATCTTTTATTTGTATTAAAGTTCTATAAAAAAAAAAAAAAAAATCTGTTTTTTGCCTTTTTCATAAAGTAGTTAGATATGGGTCAAAATTGACCCGTAACACCATAGATGTTACTAGCGTTAATAATATAAAATATATATATGTATATTTTTTTTACATTTAAGAAATGTGTTCTAAAACCCTTCGGTAATATAACAAACTTTTTTAAGTTTATATTATTCTCTTGAGGTTTATTTGACAATATTTTTATATTGAAAATGAAGGGTACGCTCTCAAATGAAAGGCCCATGGGCCACAACAAAAATATTAAAATCAATCCTTCCATGGATGAGAAACCCTAACAAGGTAACGAAGAGGTAAGAAACAAATTGGATCATAAATAACGGGTTTTTGGGTATCCTAGGGGTGATTTAAGACACGGGTCAAAACCGACCCGTTAACATCAGAAAGAGTAACAGAAAGCTAACACTAGAGGAAGGTTAAGCGTCTAAAAGCTGCATTCGCTTCTGCTCCTGTTCTCTCTCGTCCGGACCCACAGCGCCCGTTTATCTTAGAGGTCGACACCTTCTCAGTTGGTGCCGGCACTGTTCTTCTTCAGAAGTCCTCCTCTGGGAGATTGCAGACGTGTGGATTCTTCTCCAAAACCTTCACTCCTGCCGAACGTAATTACACTATCGGTGATCGGGAACTACTGGCTATAAAGTTAGCCTTAGAAGAATGGCGTCACTTGCTGGAGGGGGCTCGCCATCCCATAGAGATCTTCACTGACCACAAGAATCTTCTATATCTCCAATCTGCTCAGCGATTGAATCCTCGTCAAGCCAGGTGGTCCCTCTTCTTCGCCCGTTTTAACTTCCTCCTACACTTCCGACCGGCCGAAAAAAACGTCAGGGCGGACGCTCTCTCTAGATCCTCGGACACGGTGGGCTTGGAGCCACCCCTGCAGCACATTATCCCTCCGGAACGGCTTCTCTCGGCAGCTCCTGTGGACCTTCAACACTTACCTCCGGGAAAGACCTACGTCCGTCCTGCTTTGCGGCCTCGGATTCTTAAATGGGGACATTCCTCTCGTACAGCTGGTCATCCTGGGGTTCACAAATCCTTACAACTGATCTCTCGATACTATTGGTGGCCCACTCTCACTCAGGACGTTAGAGACTTTGTCTTGGCCTGTACCTCCTGTGCCCGTAACAAAGTTCCTCGCCTCAGACCCGCGGGTCTGCTTCAGCCTCTCCCGGTGCCAGAGAAACCTTGGTCCCATATTGCTATGGATTTTGTTACTGACCTACCGGCCTCATCCGGAAACACGGTCATCTGGGTGGTGGTTGACAGATTTTCTAAAATGGCGCACTTTGTTCCCCTGCCCGGGTTACCCTCGGCACCCCAGCTGGCCCAGCTCTTCTTCCACCACATCTTTCGGTTACACGGGCTCCCTTTGCATATCATCTCTGATAGGGGAGTCCAGTTTGTATCTAAATTCTGGCGCGCTCTGTGTGCTCAGTTACGCATTCAGCTGGACTTCTCGTCTGCATACCACCCTCAAACCAACGGGCAGGTGGAGAGGGTCAACCAAGTCTTAAGCACTTATCTCCGACATTTTGTGTCTGTTCGTCAGGATAACTGGTCTGACCTTCTCCCCTGGGCGGAATTCTCCTATAATTCCCTAGACTCAGAGTCCGCTAGAGCCGCTCCCTTTTTTATTGTGTTTGGGTTACATCCCCGCCCGCCTCTCCCCCTAGCCATTTCGTGTCACGTTCCTGCCGTGGATGCCCAAGTACGGGACATCAAGTCACTCTGGCAAGTCACTCGTCAGGCCCTTCTTCGGGCCTCCACTCGCACTAAAGTTCAGGCCGATAGGTACCGGAGACCTCCTCCCGTATTTAAGCCGGGTGATAGGGTTTGGCTATCGGCCAAGTACATCCGCTTCAAGGTGCCCAGCTACAAGTTGGGCCCTAAATATTTGGGCCCTTTTGTGGTACTTCGTCAGCTTAACCCGGTCTCCTACAAGCTCCGCTTGCCTCCCACTCTGCGTGTCCCGAACGCCTTCCATGTCTCGCTCCTCAAGCCTGTGGTACTGAATCGCTTCTCCCGTGGATCTGTCTCGCCTTCTCCTGTGGCCAACTCTGATAACATCTTTGAGGTCAAGGAGGTGCTGGCGCAGAAGACAGTGAGGGGGAAGCGGTTCTTTCTCATTGACTGGAAGGGGTTTGGGCCCGAGGAGCGTTCGTGGGAACCTGAGGGCAACCTGTCACCTGATCTCCTTGCTAGGTTAAAAAAAAAGAGGGGGAGACTTAAAGGCGGGGGGGGGGGGGGGGGTACTGTCACGATGGTCGCGGACTCCTGTCCAACCCGGCCGCCGTGCGCAGACCCGCCCCCTAGCGCGCACGCGACGGCTGGTCTAGATTTAAAGGGCCAGTGTCTTGGTAATTGGCCTATTGCCGGGCGCTGGTCCTATATAAGGTATACGCCCCCAGCACTCGCTGCCAGATTGTTGGTGTGCGTTCAGTGAGTTTGGAGAGTGTTTAGAGTCCGTATTGATTATCCGTGTACCAGTCCGTTCCGCTACGTTTCCTGACCTTGCCTGTTTGCCGCCTGCCCTGACCGTCTGCCTGTCTCTGACCACGAACCTCTGCCGCCTGCCCTGACCTTCTGCCTGTCCCCGACTACTCCTTTGGATTACGATTTTGTAACACGCAGTACCCCGGCCGCCACCGCAGGCAAGTCACGTCAGGGGTAACGACCTGGTAGCCTCACGCCGCAGCAAGTCCATCCCGCTTTGCGGCGGTCTCTGGTGATAACCGGGGGCTACTTAGACTCCGTTCCCTGGCGTGGCTTAAATATCATCGCTTGCGGTGGTCCAGCGAATCCACTGAATCCTTACAATTTGTTTCGGCCGGAATTGCTTCGGGACGGATTGCGTTAAAAAACAATTATTTCCAGGCTGCACAGAGCCTGTAGGGTGCTGTAGAACGTTGTGCCATGCTTAAATATGCAGAGCGAGATTTGTTTGGTCTTCATACAATGTTGTGTTTTAGTATGACACGCACATGACTGCCGCCGCTCTTAGAATCGCTTCACTATAAAATTCCCTGGGCACTTAAGAGGGCAAAACTGACCAAAAAACTGAATGGGAATGTAGCCTGATAAAGTCATGGCAGCGAAAGCTGGAAAAAAAACAAGCTGAGGGCTACGATCCTACCATAGCATCAAAGAACACAGTAATTGGTTACCGGAGCCATCACAGATCGCAGCACTGTAAAGGGACGTCACAGCAGGAGTCACCCTGCGAGGCCACAGCATCCGGTGTCATCTACCGGCCATGTGTTGATCACAAACTAGGTCATACACTTTCTCCCAGATGACATCTGACAACCCCAGCAAAGATTCGGTGGGTTTGTCACACACAACCCCTAGTTGGCATGGCCCAGGAGCAGGTGAGGGGCTCTCACCTGTCCTCAACCCACTTCGGTCCTGTTCGCTTCCCACACCGAGAGAACTACTATGTGCTGTGGCCTCTGCGCCACTATACAGTGAGGACCAACTATTTGAGGACAGTGGGCAGCAAAGAAGTGGGGAAGACATCCGCTGCTACTTGCAGAAGTGTGCAAATAGTGATGAGGAGAGTAGCAAAGGGGGGTTATGTTTCGAGCTGTCAGGCTTTGTACAGCGACACCATTGAGGAGGATGGCAGTGACAGGCAAACACTAATCGATGTAGCCGATCGCACATGGGAGCCGCGAGAAGCAGGCGAGGCTGGGACAAGTTATTCTGGTGCCCTAGTTAAACAAGGCATAAAGTGCCCCCCAAACGGAAAATTCAGTCCACTCCATGCCTCCTTGTGCCCTCTTTTCTCCCTGGGATGAAGTGGAGCCCTACCCTCGACTACCCATTGTCCCGGCCCTGGAAGCATTCCGTTATCTCTACATTAAGTTATAGGAGACGGGAAGAGAAGAAGGAGGCTTTGGACGACAGACAATCTGGGATCTTGGAAAGTAGAGAGTTAATGTCTGGGCCGGAGATGTAAAGTTGGGTGTCATCAGCTAGAGATTGGTGAATTTCTCAAAAATTAGATTCGGTGACTTTGTCGAATTTTCCGACAAAATTAGTTATGGTCCGAGTTGCTAAAGGACGAATCGCGTTAAAAAACAGCTATTTCCAGACTGCACAGAGCCTGCAGGGTGCTGTAGAACGTTGTGCCATGCTTAAGTATGCAGAGGGAGCTTGGTTTGGTCTTCATACAATGTTGTGTTTTAGCATGACACGCAGATGACTGACACCGCTCTTAGAATCGCTTCACTATAAAATTCCCTGGGCACTTAAGAGTGCAAAACTGACCAAAAAACGGAAGCGGGAATGTAGCCTGATAAAGTCATGGCAGCGAAAGCTGGAAAAAAAACAAGCTGAGAGCTCAGTTGGCAACAACAGTGACAGAGTGTGGAGGTGACGGCAGCAGCCACAGCAGCATGAGGTCAGAGAGTGACACAATGACATTCTGGAGGTGGCAAAAACAGGAGTAGGCCACAGAGTGGCACAATAACACATTGCGGAGGTTACGGCAGCAGCCACAGCAGCAGCATGAGGTCAGACAGTGGCACAATGACATTCTGTAGGTGGCAAAAACAAGAGTAGGCCAAAGAGTGGCACAATGTCAGAGAGTGGAGGTGACGGCAGCAGCAGCATGAGGTCAGAGAGTGGTACAATGACATTCTTGAGGTGGCAAAAACAGGAGTAGGCCACAGAGTGGCACAATGACAGAGAGTGGAGGGCACGGCAGCAGCCACAGCAGCAGCATGAGGTCAGACAGTGGCACAATGACATTCTGGAGGGGGCAAAAACAGGAGTAGGCCACAGAGTGGTACAATGACAGAGAGTGGAGGTCACGGCAGCAGCCACAGCAGCAACATGAGGTCAGACAGTGGCACAATGACATTCTGAAGGTGGCAAAAACAGAGTAGGCCACAGAGTGGCACAATGACAGAGAGTGGGGGTGAAGGCAGCAGCCACAGAGCAGCATGAGGTCAGACAATGGCACAAAGACAGAGTGTGTAGGTCATGGCAGCAGCCACAGCAGCAGCATGAGGTCAGAAAGTGGCACAATGACATTCTGGAGGTGGCAAAAACAGGAGTAGGCCATAGAGTGGCACAATGACACAGTGTGGAAGTCACGGCAGCAGCCACAGCAGTAGCATGACATCAGAGAGCACACAATGATACAGTGTGGAGGGCACGGCAGCAGCCACAGCAGCAGCATGAGGTCAGACAGTGGCACAATGACATTCTGGAGGTGGCAAAAACAGGAGTAGGCCACAGAGTGGCACAATGACAGAGAGTGGAGGTCACGGCAGCAGCCACAGCAGCAGCATGAAGTCAGACAGTGGCACAAAGACAGTGTGTAGGTCACGGCAGAAGCCACAGCAGCAGCATGAGGTCAGAAAGTGGCACAATAACATTCTGGAGGTGGCAAAAACAGGAGTAGGCCATAGAGTGGCACAATGACACAGTGTGGAAGTCACGGCAGCAGCCACAGCAGTAGCATGAGGTCAGAGAGTGGCACAATGACACAGTGTGGAGAGCACGGCAACAGCCACAGCAGCAGCAGCATGAAGTCATAGAGTGGCACAATGACAGAGTGTGGAGGTGGGTGGCAATACCAGTCCCTGGTAAAGATGGGGGCAGATGGAGAAACTGGCAGCAGAAGTGAGGCATCAGGCGGGTGGCGGCATCAGAATAGTGACTGAGGCAGGTAGTTTGAACCCAGACTCATTTCTCACAGTTTGGGTGAGGCGTCATGGCTGATATAGTCTGACACCTAAGGCATTGGTGTGTGGAAATCCTGGCCGATCCCCACCTGATTCATCTTGACAAAGGTTAGTCGTTCCACATTTCCCGTGGACAAGCGGGTTCTCCTTGGGGTAACGATGGCCCCCGCCGCACTGAACACCGGCTCTGATGCCACACTACTGGCCGGGCAGGACAGCTTCTCCACTGCAAACTCGGCAAGTTGCGGCCACACATTCAGTTTGGCTGCCCAGTAGTCCAGCGGATTTTCTAACTGGGGTGGCAGAGTGCTGTCCAAGTAGGCCACCACCTCTTGGTTCAGGGTCTGCTCCAGGTCCTGCTGCTGCTGTTGGCGACTGCCCTCCTCACTAGGTGGGTGAAGGAAGCTGCTCATCAGTGACTCCAGACTTAGGTTGCTGCTGATGGAGCTGGTACTGCTCCTACCCCCCACCTTCCCCCAGCAGCCACGGCAGTAGTACGTGAGCGCTGAAGAACCCCCCGGTCAGAGGAGGGACGATGCCGCACATAGGCAGCGGCCAACTGACTGCGGAGGATTTCCCTATAGTATTTGAGTTTGTCCTCCCTCTCAGCAGTGGGGAAAAAAAAACTCCCTTTTGGACCGGGAGCGAGGGGCCAATAGGGGGAGAGCAGAGTCTCCCCCTGCCGGGTGCTGACTATTGGCTGTCACTACAGGCAAATCAGCATGCTGGGGGATTTCACAAGTATCCAGGGTCCGCCCCCTCTCCGTATACTTTACGGTACTTGGGGGTATCTGCCCCCGTTTTCCCCATCTCCCCCACCTCTCCCGCTGTCCCGCTCCCCTCTCTTCTCTTTGTCCCTGGGGAAAAATCCCCTCATTTCACCCGCAAGCTTTTGCTCCCAATGTCCCCTCCTCCTCCCCCTCCCCTTTTCGTCCCCCCCGGGACTATGGGCCCCGAGATGTACCCACTTCCAGTCCCCCCCCAGACAGATTTTTCGCATTGTTTTAGGCATGAAAAAATGGAATGAGTTATTTATCCCTTTGTCTGGCGACTGACAAAAACGCCCCTCCTCGAAGCCTCAACAAAAGGCGGTGTCACGCATGAGCTCCCCTGCTACATCAAAGTTAAAGGGGGGACTCCCCGTCGCCCGGATCATCAAAAAAAACGTTAATGGCCTTTTCTGTTATAAGGGGTCCTATTTTTGGGGTGGAATTTCCAGGGGGGGCATCCCTATCGAGTTTGGGGGGGGGGCCCTTTCGCTGCAACCCGGGAAAAAGGGGTTCCGGCTTTGTAGAATGGGTAAGTCATGCCAGTTTCTGGCCATTTTCGAAATTTTTGAAAATCGGTGGAAGACTTCAGGGGAACTTTTCACAACCAAAATGAACACGGCGCCATGCGGGCGCAGGACCCCCCCTCCGGGGGTTGCGCCGGAACCATGTTTTTCCCCCTTTCCCCTCCCCCTTTTTTCCGATTTGCATTTGGGGCCGGAAAAAAGCCAACACCCATTTCTTGCTGCTAAAGGGAGCGTTCCCCCCTTGTGTGACTTCTTTCCCCCGGGGCACCCAGGTGTAGAACTGCTGACACCGTTGGCCTAAATGTGGTATGATGGAGAATTTTCTTTGGAGGCGTGATGGGGGGTGGTGGTGGAGGGGGAGGAGGGGACATTGGCGCAGGGCCCCCAGTTTAAAATGGGGGAGAAAGCGGCGTTTCAGCCCAAGTTGTTGGTGTGCCTGGGCGGAAGCACATTCACCAAGTGGGCTGTAAAGGGACATGTACTGGCCCCTGACCGATAGTTACAGCTCCAACGTCCGTGCGGGCCGTGCCCCTTGGAACAAACCGTAAGCTCAAGGACTGGCCCACTTTGTTTCTACAATTTATGAAGTGCTGGTACTTCCTTTTGGAAAAGAATTTTACGGCTTGGAGCTCTCCATCCGGCTCAGACAAGCCATTAGTTCTCTGAATGGTGCAGAGTCCCCATTTGGAAGGGAGGGATTGCAGTACCAACAACTTGGACAGGCACGGCCCAGCTTCTGCACCTTAGGATGGTTAGACGCATACTGTTGTCTCTTTGAAATTTGCCTCGCTGAACGACTGCTGGCACATGAGTAGTGAGCAGCAGAGATCTGGACCGGGAGATGATGTAAAAGAGAAACAGCTCCCTTCTGCAGAGGGTGGTGGAGCCACTAGGCGCTCCCCTGCTGTTGCTGCGGGGCATGATGGACCACCACATCTGAGCCACGTTTCTCCCAGGCCACCAGATGGTGAACGCATGTGTTGAACCAGGGCCGTGGTGCCAACGTTAGCTCCCTGGCCATGCTTCACTTTCTGCCTAAGATTCACATATACCCATATTTGGCTCCTCTGGTGTCTTAGCAAAGAACTGCCACACCGCCGAGTATCTGATTTTATCCCCAAACGCTCGCACTGATGATACTATGCTGCTGCCTCGCTGAGCCTGTGCCGCTATTTCTTGGACCTGCGAAGCGGGTTTTTTAACCCCTGGCCGTTGGCTCCCGACCTCACACTGCTGCTACCATGCTGACCAGGCCCACACAAACCATTCTGGCTGTCCGCTGCCTGACGCGCAAGCTGACGCCCTCTTCTCCTGACGATGATAAAAGCCCTTGCTTCACCGGCTCCCAAGTGCGGTCGGCTACATCATCATTATTTGTTTTTTCATCGTCACTGCTGTCCTCATCACCGGCCCTTGGAATGCAGAGGCTGACCCCTCACAACTGACCTCCTATGTCACTCTCCACATCTATACTTTGCCGCCTACTGCAAGAAGCAGGGGATATTGGCCCCTTTCTTCGCTGCCAAGTAGCTGCTGACTTTCCCTCCTCAAAATTTTTTCATCCTCGCTATATAGTGGCGCTGAGCCCAGACCACATAGTAGATTCTGGTGAGGAACCGGGTGGGACAGAGGCGGGTTTTAGGACAGGGGAGTGCGCTGATCGCTCCTGGCCATGCCAACTAAGGGTTTGTTGACGTTCCCCGACTCTTGGCTGGGGTTGTCAGATGTATCTGGGAGGAAGTGGAGACCTTGTCAACCATCAAAAACCCCTTTGGGGTTTCTGGTCAGCACACGGCCGCTAGATGACAGCGGCAGTTGTGGCTCAACGAGTGACCCCTGCTGCGACGTCCCCTTGCTGTGCTGCGACCCGGGCCTGCTCCAGGAATGTTTGTGCCACTAAAACTCGCAGGGAAGGCCGCCACCTCTCTGTCTGCATACTGTTTTTTTCTAAAATGTACAGACACTGTTTGATGAAGATAATCTGTATATGAAAAACACACCCTGTATTTGAATCCAAAAGAACCCACTAACAAGCTTGGGGAACCTTTTGGGTATAAATTGCGCTCCACAAATGGGCAGGAAAAATTGACTTGTATGTGCCGTTTAAAAACACTGTGTATTTTACTCAATATAAAAGCACAAACGGCTTAATTAAAACCCTTTGGTTATGAATTTGCTACAGGAAAAATTCTTTCTTTGGTGGTGAAAAAGAAAGTTTCTTTTAGTGACCACAACAGCAGAACAACGCTTAATTAACCCCTGGATGTCAATTGTTTCAAAGAAATATGCTGCCAACAATTACCAGCTTTGTATCGTGTTAAAATGGCGTGTATTTTACGGTACAGAACAACAGCAAAACTTTTTTATTAACCTTCGGTTATGAATTATGCTACAGGCAATATGTTTTCTTTGGCGGTGAAAAAGAACGTTTCTTTTAGTGACCACAACAGCAGAACAACGCTTAATTAACCCCTGGATCTAAATTGCGCAAAAGAAAAGGGGCAACCAAAAATTACCCGCTTTGTAGCGTTTAAAGGCATATATTTTAAGCTAAGAACAACAAAAAACTTGTAATTAACCTTCGTTATGAATTATATACAGGAACATGTCCCTTTTTTGGCGGTGAAAAAGAATTTTCTTTTAGTGACCACAACGCAGAACAACGCTTAATTAAACCCTGGCTCTAAATTGCGCAAAAGAAATGAGCAACCAAAAATGAAGTGGTATTTGGATTGTAAAAACACTGTTTCTTTTAAATGAATACAACAGAAACATGCTTAGATAACCATTGGATATTCAATGTGCTGAAGAACTGAGCAGGAAAGCATTAAAAATGTATATGCAGCTGCATTGGACTCACACTGGACTTCAGTTCCCAATTTCCCCACAAAATCAGAATTAGAACGTAAAAAAAAAGCGTCTCTGAGACAAGCTGTGACACTCCCCAAAAATCGTTTATAAAAGTGTGTTTTTAGTATTAGATACACAAGCAGCCTGGGAGCACCTTCCTACTCACTACAGTGAGAGCGGTATGAGCTCCCAGCTTCACGCCCGGACTTATATAGTGCGATGACGTCACAGAATCCCGCCGGTTTCTGATTGGCTTCATCTCTGCACATGTCATGTAGGCTACGCCCTTCTTCCTCCCAGATGTCTTTGCCCGATGTAACGGCATGTGCTCGCAGCCATTTCATCAATTAAAAACACACTTCGTTCCCGCGAATTACCCCAAACTTCGACTTCGTTCAGAATCAAAGTTTTCCTGAAATTCTATACGAATTCCACTGCGTTAGAATCAATTCGCCCATCTCTATCTTGAGCAGACTGGTGGTGTTGTCAGCCATGTGATGCTATCAGCTGACCAACAGTGTACAAGGGTTCCTCATTATCATAGGGAGAAGAGAGAAGCAGCTTGCGTGTCAGGCAGTGGCGCAGCCCGTATGTCAGTAGTGTGGCCGGGAGTCAGCAGGGTGGCAGCAGAGCGAGGTTGGGAGCCAAACGGCCACGATTTAGACCACCCACTTTGCAGGTCCCAGAAAGTAGCGACACAGGGACTCTTTGGAGGTAAAATCACCTACTCGGCGGTGTGCCAGTTTTTTGCAAAGACACCAGAGGAGGCGAACATGGCTATATGTCGAATCTGTGGCCAGAAAGTAAAGCGTGACCAGGGACTAGTTGAAATTGACAAAGTTGAAATCGGCATGGTGTTTAGGTTGATCGGAATTTTCCTATCCCGCGATAATTTAGGTTAAAATCTGCGCATAATCTAATAATCTCGTGCCATTTTCAGAGCTTCCTGTAATTATGGCGGCCAGCAAATCAGCTTAGAAAATAGAGCATGGTGAGCTGTGTATGCGACGTCATGACTGGGATGTGTATGGTTGCGATTGGCTGGAAAAATCACATGACATGGTTTTACATAGAACAGCCCTTCCTGTTCTTCCTCAGTGTGTGTCAGCGTCTCATAGGAGTAGGACGTGTGCTCGGTCTCTGTCCAAACAGCTCAGCGAAATTGTTCTATTTGTTCACACAGACAGCTATGCTTTTAGCTGTGAACATTAGAACTTGGGTAGATTAGAGATTTGCAGATTTTAGGTACTTAGGCTGAGAATTTTAAAGGAGCATCTAGCCCTGTAAAGTCACAGTGGGGAGTGGGGTGGGGGGGCGCGGGCGAACAGAGACAAGCTCTTTAAAGGATAGTGGATATTGTGCAGCCCAGACTTTGTTTAGACATTGCATTGCAATGGCTTTTTATTAACAGTTTTCTGTTGAAATATTACTTGTATGTTGGGCAGCCTGAACTTATATTAGGATACAGATCTTTTCTAGTAACTGCAGGTGTATTTGATAGGTGCAAAACTCCACTTTTATTATCCGTATACATTTCAGATAGGTGTTTTTTCACTTTGGCGCAGTCCAGCTTTGTTGATAGAGGCACCTTGCACTTAAATGTGAATACTGCAATTTTGTAGTCACCGCAGGTGTATTTGTTAGGTGCAAAACTCCACTTTTATTATCCGTATACATTTCAGATAGGTGTTTTTTCACTTTGGCGCAGTCCAGCTTTGTTGATAGAGGCACCTTGCACTTAAATGTGAATACAGCAATTTTGAAGTCACCGCAGGTGTATTTGTTAGGTGCAAAACTCCACTTTTATTATCCGTATACATTTCAGATAGGTGTTTTTTCACTTTGGCGCAGTCCAGCTTTGTTGATAGAGGCACCTTGCACTTAAATTTGAATACAGCAATTTTGTAGTCACTGCCGGTGTATTTGATAGGTGCAAAAAATACCTTTTATTATCCGTATACATTTCAGATAGGTGTTTTTTCACTTTGACGCAGGCCAGCTTTGTTGATAGAGGCACCTTGCACTTAAATTTGAATACAGCAATTTTGAAGTCACCACAGGTGTATTTGTTAGTTGCAAAACTCCACTTTTATTATCCGTATACATTTCAGATAGGTGTTTTTTCACTTTGACACAGGCCAGCTTTGTTGATAGAGGCACCTTGCACTTAAATTTGAATACAGCAATTTTGTAGTCACTGCCGGTGTATTTGATAGGTGCAAAAAATACCTTTTATTATCCGTATACATTTCAGATAGAGATGGGCGAATTGACTCTAACGAAGTGGAATTCGTTTATAATTTCAGGAAAACTTCGGTTCTGAACGAACTTGAAGTTTGGGGGACTTCGGGTGAACGAAGTGTGCTTTTCATTGATAAAATGGCTGCGAGCACATGGCGTTACATGGGGCAAAGAACTCTGGGAGGAAGAAGGGCATAGCCTGCATGACATGTGCAGAGATGAAGCCAATCAGAGACCGGCGGGATTCTGTGACGTCACCGCTAGTGTTGAGCGATTTTTATCGACAAAGTTGAAATCGGCAAGGTTTTTATGGTGATCGAAATTTCCAGATCATGCGATAATTAAGGTTAAAATCTGTGCATCATCTATTAAGATCGCGCCATTTTCAGCGCTTCCTGTCATTTTGATGGCCAGTAAATCAGATTACAGAATAGAGCAGGGTGAGATGTGTGTGCGACGTCATGACTGGATGTATTTGGTTGCGATTGGGCTGGAAAAATCACATGCCCTCTTTTTAAAATAGAACAGCCCTTCCTGTTCATCCTCTGTGTCTCTCAGCTTCTCATCGGAATAGGCGTGGCTCTCCCTGTGGCCAAACAGTCAGCGAAATTAGTCTATTTTCTGCACAGAGAAACCTCTACTATTAGCTGTGATCCTTCCATTTTAGTTAGATTAGAGATTTGAAGATGTTATGTAGTTAGCTAGAGAATTTTAAAGCAGCATCTACCGCTGTAAAGTCACGGGGAGAGAGCTCTATCTATAAAGAACACTGGATAAAGTTCACCAAGACTTAGTGTATACATTGCACTGCAATATCTTTATTATTAACAGTTTGCTATTGAATATTTCCTGGTATTGGGCAGCCTGAACTTATTTTGGGAATACACATCATTTCTATAACTGCAGGTCTCTTTGTTAGGTGCAAAACTCCACTTTTATTATCAGGATACATTTCAGATAGGTGTTCATTTTTAATTTTACCCATTCCACCTGTGTTATATATCCACCTTGCAGTTAAATTACAACCCAGCATCTTTTTAGTCAGCACAGGTTGTTTGTTCCCAAAAAATACCGTTGTATCATACGAAAACATAACAAAATACGTGTTATTTGACTTTTGCGCACCCAGCTTTGTTCATTGACGCAGCATCCACGTAAATCTTAAAAACCAAGCACAATTTTCTTTGATAAAATAAAACCAAGGTGAATTGGGGAAACGGTGCAAAAGAATAACCCGTGATTGAAAGTGAAAAAACTTTTTAAGCAAAGATACGTGTTTTTACTTTTGCGCACCCAGCTTTGTTCTTTTGAGCAGCATCCACGTAAATCTTAAAACAGCAATTCTATATTCCCACAGGTGAATTGAAAGGTGCAAAAAATACCGTGTATTATACGAAAACATAACAGATACGTGTTTTTTGACTTTTGCGCACCCATCTTTGTTCATTGACGCAGCATCCACGTAAATCTTAAAACAGCAATTTTAGTCACCACAGGTGAATTGAAAGGTGCAAAAAATACCGTGTATTTACGAAAACAAAAACAATAGTGTTTTTTTTGACTTTGGCACCAGCTTTTTTCCCATTGACGCAGCATCCACGTAAATCTTAAAACAGCAATTCTATAGTCACCACAGGTGAATTGAAAGGTGCAAAAAATACCGTGTATTATACGAAAACATAACAAATACGTGTTTTTTGCACTTTTGCCCAGTCCAGATTTGTTGATAGACACCTTGCATTTAAATTTGAATCCAGCAATTTTGTTTTGATTAGAGGGATTTGAGAATAGCTGTGATTTGCCGTCTTTTAATAAGGACTTTCCAAACTATTCCATACCTTCTCAAATTTTTTATATTTTTTGAACATGGAGCAAAATTTGCAGGTGGTAAGCGAGCAAAGAGGGGGGTACACATGGAGGTAGAGGTACGAGGAGAAGGTGCTCCTTCCAGTGCTGGCGACAACACGCATGCCAGGGATCGTCAGTTGCAGGCCCGTCAGGCCTGTCATCGCTGGGTCAGGGCCTGTGAATCTAAGTAACGAACATCGTCGCCAATCTGTCCTTCAGTGGTTAATGCAACCTGCATCTAGCAGCTTACCTCCTCGTCCCCCCAGTCCGGCCAAAAAAGTCGTCATCAGCATCATCAGCATCCGTCCAACATGAAGCAGCCCAAATGTCAACTCGTGTACCCACCACTGTGGATAATCCATTGTCTGAAGACCTTTTTGATGACAAAATGCGGTTGGGGTCAGAAGGCATGTTAAAAGATCAAGAGGATGATTTAGTCTGCTCTGACGCCCAGTTACTGATCCCATCAGAGGAGGTGAAGGAACCGGTCAATCGGAAAAAAAATCCCGGGGTTCGGCAACGCCTTGCAGTGCCCCTGCTTGTAGCCCGCAGCTTCTGGATGCAGAAAGTCAGGACGACCAAGTCACCTGTGTTAAATGATAAAAGGGAGACGACATTGCGGATCTATCTGGTTTTTTCCCCGCAGAATTTGCTTGCGAGCGCTTCATCAGTGGACGAGGAGGAAGATGATGGGGTAGTGTCAATACGGGTCCCGCCACAAAAAGGGAGAGGGCGGTTGCAGAAGTCCGCTGATATGTTTTCGCCAGCCACGGTCAGCGCAAACCCGCTCCTCGCTTATCGCCGTCAAAAAGGTCCAGGACTTCTCAAGCCTGGGCCTTCTTTGAGAAACCCTCTGATTCACCCAGCGATGTCATATGCCGCCTTTGATGTAAACGCATAAGTAGAGGCAAGAATCTTAAGTGTGTAACCACCACCAACATGTCTAGTCACATGCAGCGAATGCATGAGGTGAAATGGAGGCAACACTTGGCCAAAAAAGGCCCGACCGACGCCGGGCCTCCAACCACTGTCACACCCTCTGTCCTCCGCCTCCTCCTCCTCCGCCCCCACCAAGCGTTCCCTCAGCTCCCCAAAGTCTCTCAGAGTCATGATCAGGGATCAGCCTCCGCTTCAGCCTCCACCGTCGCCCGAGTACCATCAGAACCACCAGAGACCCATCCTACCCTTCTCCTTCCGCCAGTTTGACGACCTGCATGCCGTACAGCGGCCAGTCTAGCAGCCAGCCTTCTGTCTTCCATGTTTGGGAGCAGAAGAAACACTTTAACTCAAACCATCCCAAAGCCAAAAGCCTGAATGTCGGCATTGCCAGGCTTTTGGCCTTGGAAATGTTGCCTTTCCGTCTGGTGGACACAGATGGGTTCCGCCATGTCATGGCCCTGCCGTCTCTGCCCTGGCCAGCCACGCGTTGTCTTCATCTGTGTCCGGAAAAGTCCATCTCACCACCGACACATGGACTAGTAAGCGCGGCCAAGGCCGCTTATCTCTGTGACAGTCACTGGGTGAGCTGGGTGGATGTCTCTGGGGGTGACGGTGGCTCTCAGGCTCGGCGCACGCTCTTCAAAACCGCAGGGATGGTGCAGGGCTCTTTCCCCCAAGGCCCTCTGGTGGCATCACGTCCCCAGAGACACCAGGCTGTGTTGAAATTAATCTGCCTTGGAGACCGTCCACAAACAGGTCAGGAAGCTGTGGACGGCTCTCCCCAACGAGACCGAGCGCTGGCTGGGGTGACAAGAACCTTGGGCCAGGCAATTTGGGGTGTGCGATAAGGGGCGAAATCTGCTGGCCGCCCTTAAGATCGGTTTGGCTGGGCACTTTTCCCCTTTTCCCGGCACATGTCATGAACCTTGTCGTCCAGAAATTCTAAAGAGCTCCCGGGTCTGACGCCGCTGAATGGGTTCTGAGTTCGCACTTCCGCGTTCGCCCCCCTGCTTCGTCCCGCCTGGGCTTTGCGTTGCAGCGTCAGCTCGGCTCCCCGTCAACCGTCTCATTGGGTTTACGTGGCAACACGCTGGAATTCCCCCCTCCACATGCTCCAGCGATTGTGGGAGCAGCGCAATGCCAGTACGCATTACGAAGTGACAAATGGCCTGACAAGCAGCGGTGCGGACCCCCGGGGTGTTTTAGCCACCGAGAGTGGAGCAGGTGAAAGAGCTCTGCCCCATCCTTTTCCAGTTGTGAAGAAACCACCAAAATGGTCAGTGGGGGACGATGCCCCTTGTCAGCATGAGCATTGTGGTGATCTTAGTTCTGGAACGATCTTTGGACACTCTGAACATCAGGTCACGCCAGCGACGGAAAGGGGGAGACGGACACAGATGCAGACACGGAGCCTTCCCCTCCGTCAAAACCACAAGGCCCGACAGTTTTCTCAAATTTAAACGGTCTTCATTAGGCAGTGGTTCAGGGTCCGGAGCTGTGCAAGGCGGACCCCAGGTCTCAGGGGGCATCATCTGAGGCAAGTCAGGGGTGGTTGAAGCTGTTCCGGAGGAAGCGGAGGAGGAGGAGGAGGAGGGGAGTAGGTATTCCTAGACACCGACGTTTCCCGCCTTGGAAAGAGGTTGGCGTGAATTTGAGGCAGATGAGGAGATTTAGTTTGCTAGTGCCCCTCAACCCAAGGCTTGGGAAATCAAGGCTCCATCTCTCACATGAGTGCTTGGATGCTCCATTTCCTCCAACATGATCCTCGCATTAAGGCCATCAAAATGAACAACAGTTACTGGGTGGCCACCCTCCCGGATCCCCGGTACAAAACAAAACTCAGCACTTTCCTTCCACCCACCCCAAAAAGAGAGTAAAAATGCAGGAAATGAGACCTTGTGATTGATCAAATGGAGACATCGTTGCGTCTGCTTCACGTTTCCTCAAATGTCACGGTGGACAACATCAGCGGGCGTGACAGCAGTAGAGTGCAAAATAGCCGTAGCGGCAGCAGCAGCAGCAGGCAAGGTTTGGGAGAAGCCTAATGGGTTTACCCCTGGCAATCTTTATTTACCCCCTCACTAACGCATGCAATGCAGGGCACACATCCAACACACAGAGACCAGCTTAAGATCATGGTGTTACGACTATCTGCGTCTCACACCGATGTTTTTGGATTTTTTCCGGACCCAATAGACTTCTGGGTATCCAAAATGGACGGGAAAGGCCCGAGCTCGCCGCCACGCCATAGAGGTGTTGTCCTGCCAGCAGCCAGCGTCATATCTGAGGGACCTTCAGCACAGCTGGAGGAGTCCTTACAGACAAACGCATCCGACTTTCCACAGATAAAAGTGGATCGTTTGACTTTCATCAAGATGAATCAGCATGGATCTTGATGATGTTGTGTCCCGAATTGCCGAGGTCACCGATTAGTTGTGGTCTACTTCACATTCCTCTCCAAGGAAAAAGGTCCTTGAAAACTTATTTTTAAAATGATCATTTCTTACTGCAATTTTTATCTCAATTCCCAACAGTTCATTTTGCTGGTTTTGCTGTGAGGAGACTAAAAGACACCAAGGTTTTCATGACAAAACCATATTCCATTTTCTCACATTGTCCAATGGTTTTGGGGGCATGTTCCTCACAATTTTTAACAGTGGCGAGAAGTCAAATTTATAATTTTTTGGTGTCATGTTGCTGTGAGATACAGCAATAATCATGGTCCTTTGGAACAGAAATGTGGCTTCTAAGTGGCATTTTTCCTTCACAATTTTTAATAGTGGCTGAGAAGTCAAATTTATAATTTTGTGGGGTCATGTTGCTGTGAGAATAAGCAATAATTTATGGTCCCTTTTGGAAAAAAATGTTTGGGTTCTAAGTGGGGATTTCTCCTTCACAATTTTTAACAGTGGCTGAGAAGTCATTTTTATAATTTTTTGGGTCATGCTGCTTTGAAATGCAGCAATACTAAAGGTCCTATTCTAAAAAATGTTGTTTCTAATATACATTTGTTCTTCACAATTGTCAAAAGTTGCTCATGGGTCATGTTTTGAATTTTTGGGGGCATTTTGCTGTGACATGCAGCTATACTACAGGTCCTATTCTAAAAAATGTTGTTTCTAACAGACATTTGTTCCCTTTACAATTGTCCAAAGTGGCTCAAGGGTCAAGCTTTTAATTTTTGGAGGCATTTTGCTGTTGACATGCAGCTAAAACTACAGGTCCTATTCTAAAAAATGTTGTTCTAACAGACATTTGTTCTTCACAATGGTCAAGAGTGGCTCAAGGGTGAAAGGGCTGTCAGAAACAGAATAGGTAGGACACTGTTAATGGACACATAATTTCAAAATGACTTGTTTTTGCAAGATCTTTAACATAGCTATCAAACCCTTTATTGAGACAACCCATTTTAAAACAATTAAAAAAGAGAAACAAAGACGTGGTGGGATTCCATCCGATTTTAAAAATGTGTTTTCTAGAATTAAAGTACAAAAAAAATTGCATGTACAAAATAGCTGTTAAAAAAATTCATATGAATTGTAAAGGGAGGTTTTCAGGAAAACTTGACCAGATGTATTTATTCAGAGGACAAAGGAGTATGGAGCCGGACAGAGAACAAAGTACAGAAAACCATTTCCTCCAGCACGTTGGTAAAATGAGAAAAAGAATGCCAAGATAAAAAGGGGACCTGGGTGTAACAGGAGGTTAACCACCAGTATTCCCAAATGAAGCTCAATTGGTCCACACTCATACGGAGGGGCAAGCGCTACCCAGGTATTGACTGTGTACTGAGGAAGGCTGGAGTTCTCACACTTCATGCTGTGGCCCAGGACAGGTATAGTCAATGTCCAGTGAAACTAAAATGGTGGTTGAAAGACTCCTTTTTCCGGCACTTTTTTTTTGTGGGGGGTCATGCAGGTTTGGGGCTCATGCTGTGGCCCAGGACAGGTATAGTCAATGTCCAGTGAAACTAAAATGGTGGTTGAAAGACTCCTTTTTCCGGCACTTTTTAAATGTGGGGGTCATGCATGTTTAGGGCTCATGCTGTGGGCCCCGGACAGGTATAGTCAATGTCCAGTAAAATAAAATGGTGGTTTGAAAAATCCTTTTTCCGGGATTTTTAAATCTGGGGGTTATGCAGTTTGGGCTCATGCTGTGGCCCAGGGGCAGGTATAATCAATGTCCAGTGAAACTAAAATGGTGGTTGAAAGACTCCTTTTTCCCGGGACTTTTTAAATGTGGGGGTCATGCAGGTTTGGGGCTCATGCTGTGGCCCAGGCGCGGGATAGTGAATTTCCAGTGAAACAAAATGGTGGTTGAAAGACTCCTTTTTCCGGCACTTTTTAAATCTGGCGGTTATGCAGGTTTGGGGCTCATGCTGTGGCCCGGACAGGGCTAGTCAATGTCCAGTGAAACTAAAATGGTGGTTGAAAAGACTCCTTTTTTCCGGCCACTTTTTAAATGTGGGGGTCATGCAGGTTTGGGGTCATGCTGGGCCAGGACAGGTATTCAATGTCCAGTTCAATAAAATGGTGGTTTTACAAATGCCTTCGGCACTTTTTAATTTGTGGGTGATGCAGGTTTGGGTCATGCTGGTTCAAGGGCAGGGATATTATTGTGGTTGTGATTTTTTTCTTGCCTTTTCACCTAATTTTGTGCCTTTTAAGATGTGGCACGGATTATTTTGACTTTTTTGTGGCTTTGTTAATTTCCAGCTTCCTTTCCCGTGTTTGGGTGTAAGAAATTAAGGTGTTGTTGCTCTCCCATAGACCTTTAATGGTCATCGGAGATGATCGACTATCGACTATCGAAAACCTTATCGATGGTGGCCGACTATCGACTATCGATCGATGTCGATAGCCAACGTAATCGCTCAACACTAGTCACCGCACTATATAAGTCCGGGCGTGGCGCTGGGAACTCATACCGCTCTCACTGTACTGATCAGGGAAGGTGCTGCTGCGGCTTTATTGTGATAGCTCTTACTGAAGAACTGATTTTTATACAGAGATTTTTGTGGGGTGTCTCAGCTTGTCTCAGAGACTGCCCCTCTTAATGTTCTATTTTGATTTTTTGGGGGTATTGGATCTGAAGTCCAGTGTGCGTCCCTGCAGCTGCAATACATTTTAATGTATCCCTGCTCACAGCACATTGAATATCCAAGGGGGATCTAAGCCAGTTCCTGTTGTATTATTTAAAGAAACAGCGTTTTTACAATACAAATACCACTTCATTTTTGGCTGCTCAATTCTTTTTTCGCATTTTTCATCCAGGGGTTAAATAAGCGTTGTTTTTCTGCTGTGGTGACTCCAAGAAACCCTCTTTTTCACCGCCAAAAAATACAATTTTCCTGTAGCATAATTCACAAGCGATGGTTAATTACAATTTTTTCTCGTGTTGTGTAGCGTATAAAATACGCCATTGTAACACGCTACAAAGCTAGTAGTTTGTGGCTGCTCAATTCTTTTGCGCAATTTAAATCCAGGGGTTAATTAAGTGTTGTTTTTCTGCTGTGTTGACTCCAAGAAACCGTCTTTTTCACCGCCAAAAAATACAATTTTCCTGTAGCATAATTCACAAGCGAAGGTTAATTACAATTTTTTCTCTTGTTGTGTAGCGTCAAAAATACGCCATTGTAACACGCTACAGAAAGCTAGTAGTTTGTGGCTGCTAAATTCTTTGCCCAATTTAAAAACAGGGGTTAATTAAGCGTTGTTTTTCTGCTGTGGTGACAAAAATAAACCGTCTTTTTCACCGCCAAAAAATAAAATTTTCCTGTAGCATAATTCACAAGCGAAGGTTAATTACAATTTTTTCTCTTGTTGTGTAGCGTCAAAAATACGCCATTGTAACACGCTACAAAGCTAGTAGTTTGTGGCTGCTCAATTATTGTGCGCAATTTACATCCAGGGGTTAATTAAGCGTTGTTTTTCTGCTGTGGTGACAAAAATAAACCGTCTTTTTCACCGCCCAAAAATAAAATTTTCCTGTAGCATAATTCACAAGCGAAGGTTAATTACAATTTTTTCTCTTGTTGTGTAGCGTCAAAAATACGCCATTGTAACACGCTACAAAGCTCGTAGTTTGTGGCTGCTCAATTCTTTTGCGCAATTTACATCCAGGGGTTAATTAAGCGTTGTTTTTCTGCTGTGGTGACTCCAAGAAACCGTCTTTTTCACCGCCAAAAAATACAATTTTCCTGTAGCATAATTCACAAGCGAAGGTTAATTACAATTTTTTCTCTTGTTGTGTAGCGTCAAAAATATGCCATTGTAACACGCTACAAAGCTAGTAGTTTGTGGCTGCTCAATTCTTTTGCGCAATTTACATCCAGGGGTTAATTAAGCGTTGTTTTTCTGCTGTAGTGACTCCACAAAACCGTCTTTTTCACCGCCAAAAAATACAATTTTCCTGTAGCATAATTCACAAGCGAAGGTTAATTACAATTCTTTCTCTTGTTGTGTAGCATAAAAAATACACCATTGTAACACGCTACAAAGTTAGTAGTTTGTGTCTGCTCAATTCTTTTGCGCAATTCACATCCAGAGGTTAATTAAGCGCTGTTTTTCTGCTATGGTGACAAAAATAAACCGTCTTTTTCACCGCCAAAAAATACAATTTTCTGTAGCATAATTCACAAGCGATGGTTGATTACAATTTTTTCTCTTGTTGTGTAGCATCAAAAATACGCCATTGTAACACGCTACAAAGCTCATAGTTTGTGTCTGCTCAATTCTTTTGCGCAATTTACATCCAGGGGTTAATTAAGCTTTGTTTTTCTGCTGTGGTGACTCCAAGAAACCGTCTTTTCACCGCCAAAAATTACAATTTTTCCTGTAGCATAATTCACAAGCGAAGGTTAATTACAATTTTTTCTCTTGTTGTGTAGCGTCAAAAATACGCCATTGTAACACCCTACAAAGCTAGTAGTTTGTGGCTGCTCAATTCTTCTGTGCAATTTACATCCAGGGGTTAATTAATCGTTGTTTTTCTGCTGTGGTGACAAAAAACCGTCTTTTTCACGGCCCAAAAATAAAATTTTCCTGTAGCATAATTCACAAGCTAATTTTAATTTCATTTTTTTCTCTTGTTGTGTAGCGTCAAAAATACGCCATTGTAACACGCTACAAAGCTCGCAGTTTGTGGCTGCTCAATTCTTTTGCGCAATTTACATCCAGGGGTTAATTAAGCCGTGTTTTTCTGCTGTGGTGACAAAAATAAACCGTCTTTTTCACCGCCACAAAATACAATTTTCCTGTAGCATAATTCACAAGCGAAGGTCAATTACAATTTTTTCTCTTGTTGTGTAGCATCAAAAATACGCCATTGTAACACGTTACAAAGCTCGTAGTTTGTGTCTGCTCAATTCTTTTGTGCAATTTACATCCAGGGGTTAATTAAGCGTTGTTTTTCTGCTGTGGTGACAAAAATAAACCGTCTTTTTCAACGCCAAAAAATAAATTTTCCTGTAGCATAATTCACAAGCGAAGGTTAATTACAATTTTTTCTCTTGTTATGTAGCGTCAAAAATCCGCCATTGTGGGGGCGTGGCTAGCTATGTAAGGAGGAAGACGCGTTTTAGTGGAGCTCCGTCAGGCAGATCTTAAAATCCAGCTATTACAGCCATCAAAATGAGCAGCAAACGCTCAAAAAGAATTCCCAAAGCACCCAGGACTCCTGCAGCGGGCAGACTAGCGATCTCCAACTACTTTTCCCTGCTCACGGACTTAGTGGAGGACTCGCAATCTTCCCGCGCTTCTTCCCCGGAGGCGCCATCTTGCCCGCGTAGCACTGCCTGCAGCCAGCAGCGCGCGCACCTTACTGCACCCGGACGGAACACGAGAGGCTCTGGCGCCCAGCCGCAGAGACCACAAAGGAACTCGCGATCTCTGCCAGCGACCCCGGCACCCTTACCGGGCCCTCCACGTCGGCGGAACATGGCGAGCACTGCCGCTCCATGGCGAACGGAAGAGCAGGAAAGCATCGCGCCACAGGACACCACCTCAGCAGCGGCTCCGGACGTCAACAGGGATGCAGGGGAGCTGGAGATAGGAAATGAACGGTATGTCACGCCTGCACTTACCCCAGAACGAGCGGCCCCATCCCTGGCCTGGGCTCCCACACCCTGCAAACGAAGAAGTTCTTTCAGCACTAGAGGCAGGCCCAGGGGCTTCCAGCCTCATGCCTCTGCAGCAAGCGAGCCCGGTCCCCTGCCCTTCGATAAAAGTGCCCAGCCACAGCAATCCTTCAGCCTCTCCTGGGCAGTGGGCAGCAGAACCGCCGGGCCAATGCAGGCAGGACTATGCTTCAGGGACTCTGACTTCTAAGATCCCTTCCACAACTGCCACACTACCACAAGATAAAGTGTGGAGGCCCTCATCAGCAGTCATCCAGAATGGGCCCTTTTATCAATAGAATGATGGGCCATCAGGTTCGGATCGCAGAGCGAACCCTGCATCGCCTTTCATACTGTCTCGCCAGCCCTCTGCAAGTCTCCCAGGTAGTGGCCAGTTCTATGCCTTCCCTGGTTTTCACTACAGGGCTCGAGGTTCAGCTTGGGCCCACGTTAGCGCTGGTCATGGGTCCCACACAGTGTCCTACCCTGGGTTCTCCTTCCCGGGTGGGAAATCAGGATCGCACGAGCCTCAGGCCCCCATGTGAGGCTGAAAAAAACATCATCTGCCGAGGCGGCCAGCCTTCAGGCGACGGATTTGACTTTGACCACAGGGCTGCTTCCCCATGAGGAAGCTCTTAAACCCTTGGCGTCCCCATCCGGAACTTAGGGTGCTTCTCTCCTATATTCCCTGTGAAGCTTGATATCCAGCAACTGCTCCGACCTTACGATGCGCTTGGAAGCAAGACATAACCCAGTGCAGGCTACGTTTACCGAGTTGCAAGTCGCGCACCTGAAGCAAGTGGGGAAAGCGATCAATCATCTACGAAAATCGGCCATTTCTGATCTTACAAGCTCAGTGGCTGCAGCAAAGGAGGAGCGTGCTTTGTGCGCCTGATGAAACCAACATGGACGATTGGAAAACGTCTAGTAGAAGAAATAAACATCGTTATAACAAGGGCCTACAGAAATCCATCAAGGCGGGGGCGACGCTGATTCCACCCTTACCAAGGCTTTCAACTAGTTTGGGAAGAAAAGAGGATAAGGGATAGAATTTGATTCGGGTGCTAGGGACTATCGCTCCACAGAGCCAGGGACCCCACTATAGACAAGAGATAATTTGCAGATACATCGATATACGCTAAAAGAAGAGATCATGCGCAAAGCTCGGATAATGCAGAACGTCACCTTCAACGGAATGCAACTAGGACTTTTCCCAGATCTCTCTAGAAGGACTCTTCGTCTCCGCGCCTCTGTTAGACCGCTGTTGGAGATCTTGCAGGATAGGGACATCCCCTACCGGTGGGGCTTCCCTTTTTCTATTCAGGTACGCTACAAGGACAAGTCCCTATCGATCCGTTCCACCCTCAGATCTTCCAGCCTTCCTTGCAGGCCATGGATCTAAGGAGGTGGCACCTTCAGATTGCGGAGGCAATATGAGTATGGATGCCGTCCATGCCTCAGGCTCAGAAAGGAGTTCGACAGGTTCCGCCACTTGGCTGAAACCGCTCGATTTCACAGCGGCCCAGGACGTGGTCCAAGTACGCCCTGGGCTCTTCCTCATCAAAGAGGCCTCCGCATCGCTGAGGCATAGGGCCTCGTTGTCAACAGTTCTGGGTCCCCGACACAGACCAGGGAGAGTTGGAAGAAGACTGTAATGTATATTTTTTCATTTTTTCATTACTGACTCTTTCGGTACCAATAATCCCCTGGGTTCTTGGACCTTTCTTAAAATTATAGTTACTGTTTCCTGCATGTTGCTCATGTATTAGCCTCTTATTTTGCTGGCTATAAGCCTTATTAGCTGGTCTTAATGGTTTTGGGCAGCTTGGGGAGAGGAGAGGGCCTGGAAGCGTAATTCTTAGAGGTGCTTCGCCTCTGTGGCTGCCTCCCCCGGCTCGTTCTTACTAACTTTTGGTATTGAATCAATATCTCTGAGTCTCCTTTATGTGTTAAATTTTGTTACTTGTACATGGAGTATGTCAAAGTATGCTGGTGTTTCTTCATGCCCCCAAGAATCGCTGGCCTGCTGTTCTACCACCTTGGCCATAGCAGTGACATATCTGCACTTTGGTTGTTATTGGCCTGTGTATTTTAGGCCTTTTTTGTTTGTTCAAGAACTGTTTATTACTACTGTCCCTTCCTCCTTCCCTTGGGTTCGGTCATCCCCTACGGTCTTTGAGAGTGGTTTCTCGGTGTCTCCCTTAGAGGCATTCTTGCTGCACCTCAAGGATAGAATGTCGGGTCACAATCCTTAATGTCAAGGGATTAATGTCCCGAGAACGCTCAACAAATCCTCTACACCTTCATTAAACTAAAGGTTCCCAACATTGTCTGTGTCACAGGAACCTCACCTCCTGCTTCCCACATCTCGGGCTTCCGTAATAGGTACTTCCCTGCCTCGGTACCATAGCAAGCAATCCACTTGCCAAAACAAAAGGGGGTTGCGGATCTTTCATTTCATCAAAATCACTGCCGCTCAGGATCTTGGAGGTCTTGCAGGACCATGAAGCTCGCTTCCTGTTTATTAAATGTATACATACAGGGAATTGCACTTAACGATAGCGAATATATATTGCCCCAACTCCCGGGCCTTCTTCCTTCTTTGCTAAAACACTGGACACCCTCACTGACTTTGCTCCGGGGAAGCTGTTTTTCTTTCGTGGAGATTTTAACCATCGCATTAAACTCCGGGCTGCGGACTTCAGGTGGGAGGCTCAGCTGTGGCGATGAGCTCCCTGGGTAGAGTCCGTAAATTACTGCACGATATGCAACTAGTAGATGTCTGGCGATTATTACATCCCAACGACCGAGACTATACCTTCTTTTCCCACCCACATGGGTCTTATAGTAGAATAGATTATATCTTCCCCGCACATTCCTTGCTGCCACAAGTCACCTCCTACTCCTTTATAGGAACATCTTACACTCAGATCATGCCCAGTACATTGTGATTTCCTCCTCACTCACGCCAGTAGGCCACCCTTCTGCTGGAGGCTAAACGAGTCTCTCCTGTCCGACTCCGTCTGTCTAGCGGATCTAAAGAGTACGATTGAGTCTTTCCAAATGGTGCACGCCTCGGATGCCACCTCCCCTCAGCTTAAGTGGGAGGCCCTCAAATGTGTGATACGAGGTGTTTTTATGAAACATGGGGCCCAACTCAAAAGGGAGAATCGCACAATTGCTGTCTCTCATGCCAGCGCTTGAACAGCTCTTGAATCAGCTCACAAATAAAAAAAAAAAAAAAATTCTCGGGGCTTGAGTAGGTGAGAGACTTGATTCTTACCCGTCTTGAAATCTTGCAATTGATTGAACAAACATAAACGCTTATAGACAGATTTGCTCAGCTCCTTCTATGTTTGGAGCAATAGGCCGAGTAAATATCTTGCCCGTGTCCTCAGGGATAAAAGGGCTTCCCTGTTTATTCCTTCCATAAAAACCTCGAATGGTCCACCCTGGTGCACGCACTGATGAAATCCTAAGGAATTCGTACCACATATTACTCAGGTCTTTATTATTCTCCCTACTGCTGAGACGCCCCTGGGATAGAGGACTTCTTGAAGCTATGGCAGGCCTATCTAGCTAACACCGCTCTGCCCTCCAGTGGAATCCACTGACCCTCGCTCAATGGAGAGACATTCATGCAGATGAGCTTAAAAAGCAATTACGGCCCTCCCCTCGGGAATAAGCCCAGGTCCAGATGGTTATCCTGCTATTTTTTATACAGACTCTAGAAGACGACTATCTGCCTCTTCCTGGAGGCCCTTTAAAGGGATCTCGGGAAGGCTCTCAATTTGATCCTGCCTTTTGAGGCATATATTACAGTCGATTCCAAAAGGAGGGTGAAGGATCCTGCACTATGTTCAAGATACCCGGCCCAACTTTCTCATGAACACTGATGCTAAGCTTTTCGATTATAATGATCGCCATGAGGCTTAGCCCTCTCCTGGGAATACTTATAAACCTTGGACCAGGTTGGTTTGTCCCTCAGGGAGGGAGGGTATAACACACTAAAAACGCTTCAACTCTCCTTCAGCAATCCACTCATATCAAGCTTCCGTGTGTTCTTACTTCCCATCGACGCTGAAAAAAAGGCCTTTGACGTGTTGCATCTGCCATTTTTGGAGAGGGTGTTGGGCACCTGGACTGGGGTACATCGATTGCATGAATCGTATTTTAGCTCACTATCCACTCTCTTACTGCGCAAAATCGGGTAAACGGACCGGTTGTCCTCCCCTTGGAGATAGGCAATGGTACCAGGCAGGGGTTGTCCTTTATCCCAAGCTGCTATATATCATCGTGATGGGAGCATCTTATGCAGGCATATGGCTTGACGGGACGCTATTCAAGGCATCAGCATCTCTGGTCATCATTTCAAGTGCTCAGCATATGCAGATGACTTGTTATTATACCTAGGGACCCAATGCAATCACTTCAGCAGTGCTCAGGGTCTTCAAACAATATGGTAATTTAGTCACACAAGAAAAACATGTCTAATAAAAGCGTTTGCGCTAAGGTTTGCATCTTCCCGATGGCGGACTCT
This sequence comes from Phyllomedusa bahiana, assembly GCA_025379985.1. Classification (NCBI taxonomy): domain Eukaryota; kingdom Metazoa; phylum Chordata; class Amphibia; order Anura; family Hylidae; genus Phyllomedusa; species Phyllomedusa bahiana. Next base: position 48,045 of record JAODAL010011859.1, on the reverse strand, counting down.
GAGAAGTAAGTCCACATTTCCTTATTGTGGGCTACCACATCTTCAAATATCTCGGGGTGCAACATTCCCGCTTCCCCGGATAAGATTTTTGAGCTCCACTTTTCACCAATGCTTAACAGCAATCAGTGGGATCTATTGACTGTGGGGGACAGGAAGGGATTTTAGTTGGATTCGGAACGTATCAACATAATCAAAATGAACGTCCTTCCTCGCCTCCTGTACTTGTTTCAGGCCCTCCCGGTCCTACTTCCTAGGACTTTCTTCGAAACAACTCGAAAACTGATCTCAGATTTCTGTTATGGGACGGAAACAACAAGGTTAGCAATTCTCCCTCACCAGGCCCAAGGTGAGGAGGTCTTGCGCTTCCCGGACCTTAGTTTACTACTTGAGCAGCAACAATGACTCGTGTTTTGGACTGTTTTCAAAATGGGTCATCGAAACTCTGGGTTCAACTTGAGTCTCTCTTATACGAGTCCCCGGTGACAGTGCTGCCCTGGCTGCCGGTCGCTCATCTGCCAAAAAGACTCCTCCTGCGAGTCCCGCTGGTAGCTGGAACTTCTATCCAAGTCTGCAGGAGCTTTCCCTCCAAGATGACTCTGTTCCGACCAGGCGGCCCCTGTCTGCCTTTGGTGGGTAACCCGAACATCCCGGCCCCAGTATCTGCTGCCCTATCTAGGTTGCTGGGTAACAACCCATCATCCGTGGTCTTTGGCCAGGTGACTAGAGTGAAGCTCTTTAAACCTTATCGGATTTAGCAGAGGGCTCACCCACTGCAGCTTTCCCCAGGTTAAATTATTATAGTACTGAGCTATATGGGCTTACAAGGCCACGTATGACCTGCAACAGGCGCTTGTCCCCTTTCGAAGAAGTGGGGTTTACGGGGCCACTGGGAAGGCAAGCGAGGCCCTCTTCAAGAATTAATGGCCTATTGTTGACGGGCTCCGGCAGATGAAAAACCTTTTCGAAGGAGTTGGGGCAGGGAGCTGGAGAAGACCAGGTCGGCAGAGGACTGGGGAAAGGATATTTTTCCTGACTCATTAAGTCTTCTGTCTCAGTCTAAAGGAACAGGAGCTTAATACCAAAATCTATTACTAGTGGTTTTAGACGTCCATTCCTTGTTTGCACTAGTTATACCCTGGTGCCTCTACATTTGCTGGCGCTGCCATACAGCACTGGCCACAATGTGCTCTCAATTGGTGGGGGTGCGTTAAGATCAACCCTTTTTGCTGAAGGTTGCTCGACTATCATACTCTCTATTACCGGATAAGGGTGGCTGAACGATCACCGCCAGTCCTAATCCTCCTATCAGGTCCCCCTCCGACCTCCATTATCAAGTCACACATAATCTCATTCACTAATATTGGCGCTAAAATGGTGATCCCTGCTTATGTTATCAAACTCAGATCCGTCTATATCATCTGGCTGCGGGAGGTTCACAGCCTTGCCAGGAATGGAGGAGTGAGGAACACTGACCACAACACCTAGGCATTAAAAAACACCTCGAGACCTGGGGGATTGGCTCTTTTTTGCCAAAGGTCTCATATACACTCACCGGCACTTTATTAGGTACACCATGCTAGTAAGGGTTGGACCCCCTTTTGCCTTCAGAACTGCCTCAATTCTTGTGGCATAGATTAACAAGGTGATGGAAGCATTCCTCAGAGATTTTGGTCCATATTGCATGATGGCATACACAGTTGCCGCAGATTTGTCGGCCTGCACATCCATGATGCAATCTCCCATTCCACCACATCCCAAAGATGTTTTTTATACTCTATTGGATTGATATCTGGTGACTGTGGAGGAACATTTGAGTACAGTGAACTCATTGTTCATGTTCAATAAACAGTCTGAGAGATTCCAGCTTTATGACATGGCGCATTATCTGCTGCAAAATAGCCATCAGATGTTGGGTACATTGTTTTTGGGTCATAAGGGTTGGACATGGTCAGCAACAAAACTCAGGTGGCTGTGGCGTCTGGGCACGATGATTCAATTGGTACCAGTGGCCCAAAGAGTGCCAAGAATATTCCCACACCATGACAACCACCACCAACCAGCCTGAACCGTTGATACAAGGCAGGATGGATCCATGCTTTCATGTTGTTGACGCCAAATTCTGACCCTACCATCCGAATGTCACAGCAGAAATCGAGATCTCCTCAGACCAGGCAACGTTTTTCCAATCTTCTACTATCCAATTTCGATGAGCTTGGGCAAATTGGAGCCTCAGTTTCCTGTTCTAGCTGAAAGGAGTGGCACCCGGTGTGGTCTTCTGCTGCTGTAGCCCATCTGCCTCAAAGTTCGCCATACTGTGCGTTCAGAGATGCTCTTCTGCCTACCTTGGTTGTAACGGGTGGCAATTTGAGTCACTGTTGCCTTTCTATCAGCTCGAACCAGTCTGCCCATTCTCTTTGACCTCTGGCATCAACAAGCATTTCCGCCCACAGGACTGCCGCTCACTGGATGTTTTTTCTTTTTCGGACCATTCTCTGTAAACCCTAGAGATGGTTGTGCGTGAAAATCCCAGGAGATCAGCAGTTTCTGAAATACTCAGACCAGCCCTTCTGGCACCAACAACCATGCCACGTTCAAAGGCACTCAAATCACCTTTCTTCTCCATACTGATGCTCGGTTTGAAATGCAGGAGATTGTCTTGACCATGTCTACATGCCTAAATGCACTGAGTTGCCGCCATGTGATTGGCTGTTGAGAAATTAAGTGTTAACGAGCAGTTGGACAGGTGTACCTAATAAAGTGGCCAGTGAGTGTAGATCCTTTTGCTGAATGACCTTTGTACTCCCCCCCTGTGTAGGAATATGCACTGTGTCACCGATGAAGGTGGTCTATCATCTCAGACCCTGAGACCGACCCTACCCCTCTTATACCCCTTTCTGTTTAATGTTTTTGAGCTATACCTTGCTCTGTTTCGCAAGCTCGAAGTGGATATAGCCCTTTTGCTTTCCCCGAGATGCAATTTGAGATAGAATGCAGCATTGTACCTTTTATGAGATCTTGGTCACTACATTTCTGGCATTGGTCAGGAACAGCAAGTGCATAGTCAAACGATGTAGGACAGGATGCTGATTTGACTGTTCCGCTCTGTTTTGCTATGATAAGCTATGTACCGTATATCTTATTATCTATCTTGCTCTTTACTGTAAGCACTCTTATCTTGTTGATTTATGGGACGTAAGTCCACAGTTTTTCCTGCTTGTGATTACGCAATGCCTTAACTTTAACTTCAATAAAGCTCTTTTGAATAAGAAAAAAAAAAAAAATTAGAAACCTTTCGGAATATTTTTACGGTACCAAAACATAATGGAAACCCGACCTGTTTGGTATTGCCGGATGTGTGTCAACCGGTAGAATATTGACCGAAGATTGAACGCTGTAAAAACAAAACTCCTTCAAACATAGCGTACTTTTTTTACACATTTTGCCCCACTTTAAATTATTTTGTTGCTTCCCAGTATATTTTATGGTATAGTGAATGACACCATTAGAAAGTATATCTTGTCCCAAAAAATAAAAGCCCTTAAATGTCTATGTAGGTGGAAGAAAAAAGTTATGGCTCTGGGAAAGCGAGGAGGGAAAAACGAGCGTGACAAAAAAGGTTTTGTCAGGAAGGTGTTAAAGTCCTGAAAAACCCCTTTAAATCTGGATAACTATTAGATAACATTTAGCAAGTGCTTTCACATTTATTCATAAGGAAGCAATTGGAAGAATATTTCTTCCTAAACAATGTATCTGTCATCTGCCAATCAGACATAATTCTAGTCCTTTAAATGGCAGCCGGAGTCACCCACCAACCCGTAACCAAACCTACCATTTGCAGCTTTAAATTATAGCTGGTAGCCTAGTAATCAAATTATGTTAACAACACAACAGGGAAAGATTTTAGGTTGTGAGGTATTAAAGAGCTGGCAGGTATTCTGCTCTCCGCATGTATGCTGACAAACAAAAGATCCGGATTATTGGTGTGAAATATCTTGAAAGGCTTAAACGGTATCAATGATCTTTTACATTTTCCTGCTAGATACGTCTGTAATTTGTACTACACAGCAGCTCGTCTCGAAATTGAAATGTGTCAAAACTGCAGCTAATCTTTTAGATTTACAAACTGCATGTATTCTTCAAAAAATATAAGCTTTCCACAATGGTCTTTGGCTGTAAAGGTAAAATGCAGTATTAATAAAGAATAATAAGGGCGTGTTCACATGGGGCGGATATGCTGCAGATTTTCTGCAACATATAACTGTACAAACCCAGAAAAAATATTCCTTTAAAATATAACCTTTAATTGACACAATTAAAATTTATATAAACTCCTATATAGATAAGGGACAAATATAGGGGCAGTTTAACTGCACTGTCTCCTATAATCTCTAACACTAATAATTATCCCTCAGCGGAGACCCCGCCCCAAAAAGGGTGACCCCGCAAACTCTCCTCTACTGATCCCTACAAACAAACCTGCCCTACCTTCAATTCATGCAGTGAGTAGGGAAAAAACATATAAGCAGAAGAGTTGTAGCAGTGTAATACAACGACGTTAAATAGTAGATAGATATATACTGCGCCACATAATTAATGTGCAAAAAAACCAAAAACAAACGCCTTACGTCCCAATCTCAGGGACTCCTAAGTGGGTCAGGAAAATTTTTCACAATAGGTATATCACACTACTCATTAAAACATAATCCTTACAGATCCACAACCACAGTATCTTACACTGTTTCATTCAAATCAAACCTAAGGTATCTGGATCTCCTATCTTGTTCCTTAGGAGGTAGTCCAAATGTATAGTACCAAGCGGAGTTGGTCTATCTCCATAGGATGGGAACATCAAAGTGATAATAGTGTATAATGTCCCACATTAATCAATTATCAGGTTTGTTGGTAGGGATGAGAAGAGGAGAGTTTGTGGGGTCGCCCTTGTTGGGGTGGGGTCTCCGCTGAGGGATAATTATTAGTGTTAGAGAGTATAGGAGACAATGCAGTTAGTCTGCCCCTATATATGTCCCTTATCTATATAGGAGTTTATATATATTTTAATCGTGCCAATTAAAGGTTATATATTAAAGAAATATTTTTTCTGGGTTTGTATTTTGATGGTTTATATTCCTGTGCTCTTTACATGTGGGAATTTTTTGATTTATAACATATAACTGTATCAATGAAAAGAATGAGATTTTAAAAATCTGCTTCACATGCAACAGGAAAATTCACCCAAAGTGTGTGTGTTAACCCGTTCCCGACCAAGTCTAGTTTTTTGTTTCCTTTTCGTGCTCAAACTTTTTTATTTTTCCGTCTACATAGTCACATGAGTGCTGGTTTCCTGCAGGACAAAATACACTTTTTTGATGGTGCCATTGACCGTACCAAAATATTGTACTAGGAAACCCCCAAAAATTCTATATGGGGTAGAATGTAGAAAAAAAAAAAGGTACTAGCACCATTTTATCAGGCATTTCATCTTTATGGAATTCACCATGCGGTTTGAAAGATGTGTTATTTGATTCTGCAGGTTGATAATGATTCCAATGATACCAAATGTGTAGAGTTTTCATTGTGTTCTATAACATAAAAAAATAAAAACAATCTCTATCCTTTTCATTCACACTGAAGCACCATTTGCCATTTTCTGCAACCAATAAGGTTTTTTTTGTACCATTTTGGGATAAATACATCTTTTTGATCTCTTTTTATTCCAATGTTTTGGGGACACAAAATGACCCAAAAAAACACAATTTTGGCATTGGGATTTTTTTCTTCTATGGATAATTGATATAATCTAGGATAAATAATGTTATGTTTTAATAGATCGACTTTCACAGATGCAGCGATACCAATACATTAATGGGCACGACTGCTTATACACCATACTGCATTACATATATAATGCAGAAGGGTGTGCCAAAATGGCACTCCTATTACTTCGTAAGTCATAGGAGCAGTTATATAGCAGCCACGGAAGCATTCATTAGGCAACTACTTGGCAACCTGCGATCTCTATCACAGGGAGGAGCGGTGTACAGCATCGTTTTTCATCCATTTAGCTGCAGCGGCATCTACATGGGTATCAGAGCTTGCTCCAATCCATGCTGTTGCTGTTCACACTGGGTGTCAGCAGCATCTAACAGCTGGCTCAACTGTGTGTAGAGCAGGCGCAGTGAGTGAGCCAGCTGCATACTACCTTAGCGACAGCAACTGACGTACCGCTACATCATAGTGTGCTAAGGGGATATCCAGAGACTAGTGTTGCACTTTAGATTTAAATAGGGCCAGTGCAGTCCAATCCAAATTTTTACGGAAAACATGGGAAAATTATGCAACTACCTCAAACAACTGTCTGAACTATCAGCTGACCATGCACAAATATGAGCTTCATTATTAGGGAATGGTTGATTGCTAGCCCTCTATAAAGCAAAGTTTGACATTGTGGTTGGCGCTGTGTATACTGGTAGCTGAGTGATTGTATCTTGTGAGTTCATAGCATCAATCTCGTTTTGCTTGGTTATCTGTTTCAAGTTGTTAGAGCCCTGTTTGTCTAGTCCTGTGTTGTTTTTGTTCTTCTCTGTGTCAGTCTTGAAGTGTGTTTTTTCCTGAGTTCTCTTTGGTGATTTTCAGCCGTTTGGTAGGGTCAGCATAGTAAGGGACATTGGTAGTAATATTATCAAGGGTGGGTTAGGGCCAGCATCAAGGAAATTTTAGGGACCGAATTAGGGAAAGTTAGTTATATACACACATACATACATATATACATACATACATACATACATACATACATACATACATATATATATATACATACATATATATTACATAGTTAGTACGGTTGAAAAAAGACACGTGTCAATGAAGTTCAACCAACGGTGGGGAAAATGTGGGTGAAGGGAGAGAGACAGGGATTTTCAAGCCCAGCCTCCCCACTGGTTAATGCCCTGAAACCCACACGGCAAGAACCAATCTGCTCCAGTGGAGACCCTATCTCTGACCCCAGAGCCTCCACCAGACAGGATCCAGAATTTTACATAGCTACGTACGCATTAATATTCTTTAGTTCCAGGTAGTTATCTAAGCCTTTCTTGAAACTCCCAAATGTTCCTGCTTTGACCAGCTCCTCAGGCGGCTATTCCACAGATTTACAGTTCTTACAGTGAAGAACTCTTTTGTCCTCTGGAGATTGAATTTTATTTTTCTCCAGCCGAAGGGAATGTCCCCTTGTCTTTTGAGGGGGCTTTACATGAAAAAATTTTCCCCGTACTTTTTGTAGGGACCATTTATATATTTATATAAATTAATCATGTCCCCTCGAAGTGTGTATATGTGTATATATCACACACTTTTATATACACATATAGGGGAAAGGATAAATGACTTGAATCCAGAAGCAAGATTTCAAAGAACAACTGATCTTAACAATTAACTTTCCCTAACTCGGACCCTAAAATGCCCCTAATGCGGGTCATCAAAAACCCCTAGCCCTAACCTACCCCTGACAATATCACTACCAATGTCCCCCACTTTGCTGTCATCACTCCACCTCCTATGCATGTTCCTGATACTTACTCTCTGTAGTTGACAAACATTGTTTTGCTAATCCACAGGGAGAACTGTATTGTGCACAAGCTATATGCATTTTATTTCTTCCTCTTATTTGCTCAGGAGAGAAGATAAGCTCAGCAGGCAGCGTATTTCATTCCTTCATGAATGGCTGCAAGGAGAGAGGGAGGGGGGCTGAGCAGGGAGTGTCTGCATGTTTACTCACATAATTACATTACAACCAGTGGATTCTCTATACAAAACACACAGGAATTTTCTCCCCGGTCCCTTCAAAGCTCCTTCTTGTTCCCTGCCATCAGATAAGAAGTGCAAACAACGCAAGCACGGCCAGATCAGCTCCTGTCAGCTCCTGGTCGTGTCTAATGTAAACTTTCAGGAAACTAAGGGCATCTTAGTCAGGCTGTAGCTCTCAGAGGCTTCACTTTTTTTGATGACATATATTTAGCAAAGTGATTCAATACCCATTTTGGAGGATCCCACGTCAACATTAGATCATGGCAAAACCCCTTTAAGGAACTTAAATAATAATGCTAGAGAGCAGAGAACCACCAACTACTTGTTCCCTACAAAAATGAACAATGTTCTTGTATCTGAGAGGGGCCTCCTCAACTCTGGGCCCCATAATGTTTGCTATGGCTATAGTTAAACCTATGAGTACCACCATATGGCATCCCAAATAAAAGAAAGCAGCATGGGTAGGCATACAACATAACATAACTTTACATTTCTACATCTCTCCCAGATGACTCCATGGAAGACATCACATAATCTCTACAAGGTTCAAGCACAACTCCTTATACTACCCATTTTCAACCTCCATAAATGACGATAATCAAAATTGCCTCTATTATGACTTGTGAACAATGTAAAGATTTGGGAGGTCACATGCTAATTGAAACAACATGAAGTAGTTTATCTTGGGATGGTAATTAACAGTTCTTATATATCTGTTACAGTTGATCAGAAACTGCTTTCTTAAGACTTTAAACACTTTTCTTAGATTCCCTGGGAGCATTTAGTTTCAGGAATTTAAACTGTGCTATTGTACTCGGTTTTTTTTTTTTTTTTTCAAAGAGGAATGAAATGAGAACAAGATTAGTCCGAAAATACAAAAAAATAAATGCTTGGCTGGGTTTTCTCATTTAACTTAACATCCTTTGGAAAGTCAAACCTATCACAAGACAAGGAGCAGGGAAAAATCGGCTCAGGGAGAGATGTTACTGTTCACATAAATTGCAGCAATTCGTAAAGTCTTCTAATTCCAGATCTTCCCTTTATCACATGTTGAACATTTTGTGAGAATGAGGAAGGTTGGAAGCTAATATTGAAGCTGATTTATAGTAAAAGCCTTGAATTAATGAACTGCAAAAATAGATAGAATTTTTGAACATTGCGTATTAGAACATAAGCATCAGCCGCCTGGGCACGGCTATTTTTATTTTCTCCAGACAGGGGAAATCTATCCCCATCTAGACTGAAGTGACTTCTTTCTGGGACCCACAATAGATTCATTTTTGCCCTTATTGTGCTTTTATATTTGCTGTCAGATTTTTGGACACTTGCTTGCAGCTTTATTAGACATATACACTCACCGACCACTTTATTAGGTACACCATGCTAGTAACGGGTTGGACCCCCTTTTGCCTTCAAAACTGCCTCAATTCTTCGTGGCATAGATTCAACAAGGTGTTGCAACGATGCTCAATTGGTACCAAGGGGCCCAAAGAGTGCCAAGAAAATATTACCCACACCATGACACCACCACCAGCCTGAACCTGTAAACAAGGCAGGATGGATCCATGCTTTAATGTTGTTGACCCCCCAAATTCTGACCCTACCATCCGAATGTCCAGCAGAAATCGAGACTCATCAGACCAGTGCAACGTTTTTTCCAATCTTCTACTGTCCAATTTCGATGACTTGGGCAAATTGGAGCCTCAGTTTCCTGTTCTTATGCTGAAAGGAGGGAAACCCGGTGGGGTTTCTTCTGCTGCTGTAGCCCATCTGCCTCAAATTTTCGCCATACTGTGCGTTCAAGATGCTCTTCTGCCTACCTTGGTTGTAACGGGTGGCTATTTGAGTCACTGTTGCCTTTCTATCAGCTCGAACCAGTCTGCCCATTCTCCTTTGACCTCTGGGATCAACAAGGCATTTCCGCCCACAGGACATGCCGCTCACTGGATGTTTTTTCTTTTTTGGACCATTCTCTGTAAACCCTAGAGATGGTTGTGCGTTGAAAATCCCAGGAGATCAGCAGTTTCTGAAATACTCAGACCACCCTTTTGGCACCAACAACCATGCCACTTCAAAGGCACTCAATCACCTTTCTTCCCCATACTGATTTCTCGGGTTTTGAAACTGCAGGAGATTGTCTTGACCATGTCTACATGCCTAAATGCACTGAGTTTGCCGCCATGTGATTGGCTGATTAGAAATTAAGTGTTAACGAGCAGTTGGACAGGTGTACCTAATAAAGTGGCCGGTGAGTGTATATTTCCAAAGGACCATTGGTTAAATATATATGGTCTATTTAGGCTGCAAGCAAGTGTCCAGAAATCTGACATCCAGGACCACATGTATGAAAACTGCCTAGGTCTAAAACTTGCTTTGTTACCCACAGCAACCAATCAGAGTGCCCCGTTCATTTCATATAGTGCTCTGGAAAAATGAGAGGGGCACTCTGATTGGTTGCTGTGGGTAACAAAGTGAATTTTAAACCTAGACAGTTTTCCTACATGTGGCCCCGAGTGTCAGTATTTTGTGTTGAGCACTCGGAATACACTCAGTCAAATAGTAAGGCCGCCATCAATTTGTTGTAAGCCAGCATGGTACACCAAATCTAATTGGCACCCCTTATAAGCCTTATGTATTTGCTATTGTGATACTAGCAATCTCCCCCCTCATGGTAGTAAGTGTGTGAGTGGTTGCTTATCAGTCATTTTGTGCTTAAAGGGCTGTTTGCCTGACTCACAAGCAGTTTCCACTCACTTGGTCTCAACAGGCTGTTGGTGGTTCTATAGATTAGCATATTCAGCTTCTACCCTGACAAGTACAGGAGAGTTAATCTTCATTAAACAAAAACTACAGGTGCTGTAAGTGCTGAATACAGTGTCCTTATCTTATACAGATGCTAATCTTGTTAGAGTTGATTACTTCTTCTCAGTCCATGGGGGTGACGTCAGCAAGTCAGATAACAGACATCCGCCTGGTATGCAGGTTACAATAGCAATCTCTGTGCATTCAAAACCACATAAAAATGCTCTTATCTCATGACTAAGGTAAACTCAACAAAGTACTTTACTCAGAAAAAGTCTTTAACAGCCCCTTCATTACAAAAGCTAATCTTTGTAGTGAGATAACCCCTTTAAGCAATCTTCCCTGTATGTTGCTGTGGTTATTCGGCATACTGGTGTGAACTGATTCTTTTCCAATGCACAGTTTTTAATAAGCAATTACCTCCTCATGGATAGGTGAGTGATTGTTCATCAGTATTCTGCCCCTGTGCAACTTCTTCCAAGTAGTACTGCGGTTTTTATGCCTCATATTGGGAATAGTCTTTTGTCCAGCCATTGAGCTGTAAGTATAGCTGTGTGTCTGTGTTTTAAAGTAAGAAAGTTTTTAAGCAGATATATATTTATACATATGTATCTCACAAAAGTCCATATACCTCATACATTTTTGTAAATATTATATTATATCTTTTGATGGGACAACACTGAAGATATGATACTTTGATACAATGTAAAGAAGTCAGTGTACAGCTTGTATAATAGAGCAAATTTGGTGTGTCCTCTAACAGCCATAACTACCCTAGTCACCCTACTAGGCCCTCCAATAGCCCTTTAAGGGCAGCCATAAAAGTGACGTGTTCCTTGGTATAAATGACTGACACCCATGGTCTACACCATTAGGTCTGGTCTGCTGGTATCATTGTCAATCACACATAATTAACCAGAAAAAGATTTAGGAACAGAAGCAAGGGGTTAAAATAATTAGCCATATTTCCACTGCTATAAAAACACCTGTCAAACTGTGGATGTGCTGCCCCCACTGCCTATCAGATATCCTTAGTACAAAACTGAATTGCCCTGTTATAAGTGTCCTGACACATTTACTAGGTGTATCAGAGGACTTGATAACGAGAAGTATAACAACGGGTCACTTAGGTCATATATGTCCTGTCTAAGTATTATGACACTTTGTGCAGGAGTGTGCATAGCTAAAGGTCTACATACACATTGCAAAAAAGTTTTGACAGGACTGGGTGATTCTTCCCTTACAGATGTTGTTGACAAAGACACGAATGGAGCGTGTTGAATTTTAATGCCTGATTCTTTGATTTTATCGAATGATAAACCTCTTCCAAAGGTGTCTGGCACTGGCTTTCTCTCATCTCCCCATTGAAAACACATGCATGCTCAGGAGAGCAGGGCATGCATTTGCAGAAGTAAATTGGGAGGAACAGCTGTCGCCTACAGCTATTGAAGATGTATGGGCACCTTAACTGAAACCTGTCTGGTGGATTATATATATACACCCTACATGTGAACAGGAGATATAGAGATATACGATAGGATGATATATAGGGTTATATGATAGAGGAGAGAAGCTGAGCTCTATGATATATAGGGTTATATGATAGAGGAAAGAAGCTGAGCTCTGTGATATATAGGGTTATATGATGGAGGAGAGAAGCTGAACTCTGTGATAAAAGGGACTATAAATAGTGGAAAAAAGCGAGCTCGGGATATAAGGGTTTATAAAAAAGGGGGGAAAAAAGCGGGGCTCTTGATATATGGGTTTTTTTATATAAGAGGGGAAGCGGGAGTTCTGTATATATAGGGTTTTTATGAAAAAGGGAAAGAAGCTGAGCCCCGTGATTTTGGGTTTATAGGATAAAAGGGGAAGTGTTTTTCTTGTGATAATAGGGTTAAAATGAAGAGGAAAAAACTCCCCTCTGTGAATTAGGGTTATATGATAGGGGAAAGAAATTGGCCGGGGATATATAGGGTTATAGGATAGAGGAAAAGAAGTTTGACCCTTTGATAATAGGGTATATGATGGGAGGAGAGAACTGAGCTCTTTTGATATATGGGGTTATATGATAGAGGAGAAAGCGAGCTCTGTGTATATATGGTTTTAGAAAAGGGAAGAAGCGCCCCTCTGTGAAAATTGGGGTTTATGATAGGGAAAAGAAGCGGGTTTCAGTTATATAGGGTTATATGAAAAGAGGAAGGAGCTGAGCTCGTGAAAATATTTTTTTTTCCTCACAAAACTGTATACCAACCTACATAGCTACACCACCTCTATGAAAAGGGGATGGGAAAGGCCCAGACCCCATGTGCAATTGAAAGGTTTTTTCAAAAATTTTGGGGGTTTTTTATGCGTTCAATAACATAAATTCCCCCCCCCCCCCCCCCCCCCCCCCCCCCCAACCCCCCCCCCCCCACCCCCCCCCGCCCCCCCCCCCCCACCCCCCGCCCCCCGCCCCCCCCCCCCCCCCCCCCCAAAATTGAAATTTGTATTTTTTCCGGGGGTCAAAATTTCCCCTAGAGCAGCTACAGACTTGCCTTTCCTTAATAAAAATGATACTAAAATGAAGATTCTCCTTAAAGCCAAAAAATAAAATCAAACACTGAATGAAACCAGTTCCTAGTTGTTCAGCTCCGCCGTGGTGTTCAGCTGTCAGGCTTCCAGAAATCTGCAAACACAGAGGGCCCCAATGAGCTCCCCAGATGGTTTTATGGTTTTTGTGCCCCTGCATTGAAAAACAGAAGCTCATTTGGAAAAATCGACAATTTATAAAAATTTGGGTTTTTTAATTTTTTTAATTCTTTGTAAAGTACTTTTCCAAATTTATTTTTGGGCAAAAGCTGACTCATCACATCTTTTCACTGTATCTCCGTACCGAGATCCATTTAAAAATTAAGGGGTTTGGAAAAATTAAAAATATAAAAATTTTTTTTTGGAATAAACATATTTTTAGCATATGGTTTTTATAATGAAGAAACCTTTTAAACACAAAACTGTTTTCATGAATCTGAAACGCTGTTTTAAAACCCGCAAAAATATGTTTTTTTTTGTTTTTGGGGCGATGGCAAAAGGGAAATAAGGAACTTTTCACCAAGTAAACCAAAATGCTTCGTTTCCCCATTCGCAACATTTATTCATATATCCCATTTTATTCATTCAGGCTTATTTCACATTTTACTTTTTTGGATGCTATGCATGGGAAAGTGGTTACCTTCGTTTTGATCATGCACTCCACCCATCAAAGTGTTTTAAAAAGGGGCCGCATCCAGCTTTTCCCAGCTCTGGGGCCCTCAAAAGGAGGTGTGTTATTTTTTTTAAATTAACATAACTTGGGGACCGAGCAGGATGACATCACCACCCTTTCCTCTTTTCTATCTAATAAAGGGTTTCTGTTTTTGTATAGTTTTTCTAAGAGCTACACTGTAGCCAAGGAAACATTTTTTGCTTTACAGAAAAAGGGTTTCCGGGGTTAAAAACCCCTGCAGGAATTTTAACCTGGGGATTTTTTTTTCTCTTTATCAATGCCAGACCTGTTTTGGGGTGTTTCTCTTTTATTTTTTTAAGCACTGTTTGCCCTAATTACTAAGGAGAAAAAGGGGAGGGGAAAGAGAATGACAGCACCGGGGGGTTTTTTGAACACTCATACTGCCTGAGAGGAGGGGTTAAATTGTCTGACATGTGCGCCAGGCTGAGAATTTTCTCACCCTTTGGTCGTATCCCCTGGAAAGGAGCTGTAAAAAATTGGATCACTAAAAAGCACCCTAAAAAAAACTTTGCAAAATTTTTTTAATTAAAGATGAATGGTGAAAATCCCCATTTTAAGCTAAAATTAAACCCCTTAATGCTTTTGCCCAAAAACGCCAGTAAGTTTTTTTGGCAAGGGCCCCACTTGATGACCTGCCCCAAAATGAAAAAGGGTTTCTGGGTTTTACTATTAAAGCTGACACCCCCCTGCAAAAAAGCGGGGAAACCGGGGCTGTTTTAAAATCCCTGCTGCTTAATCCTTCAGATGGATGAATGAAAGAAGAATGTCCACCCTCCCCTCCAGGGGAGCTATATTATTATGACCACGTGGCAAGAAGGGGTTAATCAAAACAGAGTGTACTTAAGACCCTCATGCCCTGAAAATATGGGGGCCTAGAGAGGCACCAAGTGAGGTAAGAGTGCTTAGAGTAGGTCCCAAATTTAACTGAGGTCCCCTTGTCACTTTTGGATGGGCTGTCACTATTTGTTTAAAATGTGCACTAATAACCTCAGATTCACATAAAACTAAAAAATTAAAATTTTGGGTTTTTGTTATAATTAGTGATAAACATTACGTTTACTATCGTTATCCCGGGGGGATAGTCCAAAATTGGCAATTATCAAGACGATTTCCGAAAGCAATAAAAAAATTATCGCCGATTAAAAAATTAAATCCCCAAAGGGGGAGGAACAACACTTCATTCTTTTCACCCAAAAAGGGGTGGAGGGAAACTGGAATTAAAATCCACAACAGGGCAAATGGGTTCTGCTTCATCTTTGGCAAAACACTTTTTGGTTATTTAAAAACCACAAAAAAAGTCCCCAACCCCCATTCACTATCCCTGTCTTGCAAACCCCAGCATGACCCCTTTAAAACCCGCATACCCCCCAAATTAAAAAGTGGGCCCAAAAGGGATTTTTATTTGAACCATCATTTTAATTGAACTGGACAAATTTAAATCCCTTCCGGGAAAGCAGCATGCCCCCCAAAACCCCATGACCCCAGATTAAAAAATGCCGCAAAAAGGAGTCCCTTTTAACCACCATTTTAGTTTTTACTGGACATAGACTATCCCTGTCCACCCACAGCAAGAGCCCCAAACCTGCATGACCCCCCAGAATTTAAAAATGCCGCAAAAAGGGTCTTTCAACCACCAAATTTTTGTTTGAACTGGGCATTTTGGGACTAAAAAATTCCCCCTTTCCGGGCCCCCAACAGGCATTTTTTAAAGGGCCCCCCCAAACCTGCAAAGAACCCCCCGATTAAAAAGGGGCCCGGGAAAAAAGGGGTCTTTTAACCCCCAAATTTTTTGAAACCCGGACATTGAAACCCCCCAAAAAAACCTGTACCCTTGTCCGCAAAAATTTAAACCATTTTTTTCACCTGTTCCCCGAACCCCCAGATTAAAAAGTGCCCCGGGGAAAAGGAGTCCTTTTAAAACCCCAAATTTTTGTTTAACGGGCATTGACTATACCTTTTTTTTGTACCACAGTAAACCATTTAAAACCCGTCTGGGAAACCCCCGATTTAAAAAGTGCCCGGGGGAAAAGGAGTCCCCTTTTACCACCAAATTTAAAGAAAATGGACATTAACATATCTTCCTGTACCGCAGAAAGACCATTAAACCCGTCTGACCCCAATTAAAAAGTTCCGGGGAAAAGGGGTCTTTAACCACCCTTTTAAGTTTTGGAACCCCGACCCATTGACCTTAAATTTAAAAAAACCCTGTTTTTCCCAGGAAATCAACAAATTCCCGGGTTTTTAAAATTTTCCCGTAAACCCCCTGACAATTCAAAAGGAATTATTTGTATCAGCTATTTTGTACATGCAAGTTTTTTAGTAGTTTAATTCTAGAAAACACATTTTTAAAATAGTATGGAATCCCACCACATCTTTGTTTCTCTTTTTTTTCTAATTGTATTAAATGGGTTGTTCTCACTACAGGAATTGCTAGCTATGTTAAAGAACTTGCAAAACAAGTCCATCTTTGCAATATGTGTCCATTAACAGTGTCTACTTTTCCTGTTTTGACAGCACATCACCTGAGCCCACTCTTGACAATTGTGAAGAACAAATGTCTGTTAGAAACCACTATTTTTACTATAGGACTGTAGTCTACCTGAATTTCATAGAAAATGCCCCCAAAAAATTCAAAAACATGACCATGAGCCAACTTTTGACAATTGTGAGAACAAATGTCTGTTAGAACAACATTTTTTTGTATAGGACCTGTAGTATTGCAGCATTCAAAGCAACATGACCCAAAAAAATATAAAAATTGACTTTCTCCACACTGTTAAAAATTGTTTGAAGGAGATATGCCACTTAAAAGCCACCATTTCTGCTTCCAAAGGACATGATTATAGTTGTATCTCACAGCGCCATGAACCCCAGCCATTGACAATGCGAAAAAATTCTAAAGATGAAGTGAGTAAATGGGAATACGGTTTTGTCATGAAACCTTGCTGTTCTTTTCAGTCTCCTTATCAGCAAAACCAGCAAAATGAACCTTTTGGGAATGAGAATAAATGTTGCAGCAAGAATTTTAATTTAAAAAAAAAAGTTTTCAAGAGGACCATTTCTGTTTGAAGAGGAATGTGAAGTAGCCGGCAACTAATCGGTGGACTCGGCAATTGGTGCCACAAATCATCGAGATCCATGCCTGATTCATCTTGATGAAAAGTAAAACGATCCACATTATCTGTGGAAAGCCGGATGGGTTTGTCTGTCAATGACTCTCCGGCTGTGCTGAAGGTCTGCACATCAGATATGACGCCTGGCTGCTGGTGAAGGACAACACCTCTATGGTGTGGGCAAGCTGAGCTCGGGCCATCATCCATTTTGGATACCCAGAAGTCATTGGGTCCGAACATCCATAAAAAAAACTTCGGTGTGAGATGCAGATAGTCCATGCACCATGATCATTAAGGTGGTCTCTGTGTGTTGGATGTGGTGCCCTGCATTACATGCGTTGGTGAGGTGGTAATAACGTTTGCCAGAGGTCACCCATTTAGGCTTCTGCCACATTGCTGCTGCTGCCGCTACGGCCTATTTCGCACTCTACTGCTGACACGCCGCTGACGTTGTTTCCACCGTGCATTTGAAGAACGTGAAGGCAACGCAACAGTTGTTTTACAGTTGATCAATCAGCAAGGTCTCCATTTCCTGCATTTTACTCTCTATTTGGGTGGGTGGAAGGAAAGTGCTGAGTTTTGTTTTGTACCGGGGATCCAGGAGGGTGGCCACCCAGTAACTGTTGTTCATTTTGATGGCCTTAATGCGAGGATCATGTTGGAGGAAATGGAGCATCCAAGCACTCATGTGAGAGATGGAGCCTTGATTTCCCAAGCCTCTGGGTCGAGGGGCACTAGCAAACTGATCTTCCTCATCTTCCTCCTCCGCCTCAAATTCGCGCCAACCTCTTTCCAAGGCAGGGACGTCGGTAACGTCGGTGTCCAGGAATACTTCCTCCTCCTCCGCTTCCTCCGGCGCAGCTTCAACACAGCCCTGACTTGCCTCAGATGATGCACCTGAGAGCTGAGCGCCGCCTTGCACTAGCCCTGGACCCTGAAACCACTGCCTAATGAAGACCGATAAAATTGTGAAACTGTCCGGGCCTTGTGGATTCGACAGAGAGAAAGGCTCTGTGTCCGCATCTGTGTCCGTCTCCTCCTCCGCTGGTGGGACCTGATGTTTCAGAGTGTCCAACGATCGTTCCAGAACTAAGATCACCACAATGCTCATGCTGACAAGGGCATTGTCTGCACTGACCATTTTGGTGGTCTTCTTCAAAACTGGCAAGGATGGTGCAGAGCTCTTTCACCTGTCTCCACTCTCGGTGGCTCAACACCCCGAGGTCCGCACCGCTGCTTGTCAGGCCATGTGTCACTTCGTACTGCGTAATGGCATTGCGCTGCTGCCACAATCGCTGGAGCATGTGGAGGGTGGAATTCCAGCGTGTTGCCACGTCAACAATGAGACGGTTGAAGGGGAGGCCGAGCTGACGCTGCAACGCAGCCAGGCGGGACGAAGCAGGGTGCGAACGGCGGAAGTGCGAACTCAGACCTCGAGCCTTCCTCAGCAGGCAGTCCAGACCCGGGTAGCGCTTTAGAAATTTCTGGACGACAAGGTTCATGACATGTGCCAGGCAAGGGATGTGCTCCAGCCTACCGATCTTAAGGGCGGCCAGCAGATTTCGACCGTTATCGCACACCACCTTGCCTGGCACAAGGTTCTTGTCACCCAGCCAGCGCTCGGTCTCGTTGCGGAGAGCCGTCCACAGCTCCTGACCTGTGTGTGGACGGTCTCCAAGACAGATTAATTTCAACACGGCCTGGTTTCTCTGGGCACGTGATGCCACCAGAGGACCTTGGGGAAAAGAACCCTGCACCATCCCTGCGGTTTTGAAGAGCGTGCGCCGAGCCTGAGAGCCACCGTCCCACCAGAGACATCCACCCAGCTCACCCAGTGAGCTGTCACAGAGATATAGAGCCTTGGCCGTGCTTACTAGTCCATGTGTCGGTGGTCAGATGGACTTTTGCAGACACAGATGCAGACAACGCGCTTGAAATTTTAGATGACACGTGGCTGGCCAGGGCAGGGACGGCTTTTCTGGCAAAGAAATGCCTGCTCAGCATCTGGTATTGGGGGCAGGCAAGGGCCATGACGTGGCGGAACCATCTGTGTCCACCAGACGGAAAGGCAACATTTCCAAGGCCAAAAGCCTGGCAATGCCAACATTCAGGCTTTTGGCTTTGGGATGGTTTGGGTTAAAGTGTTTCTTCTGCTCCCAAACCTGGTAGACAGAAGGCTGGCTGCTAGACTGGCCGCTGTACAGTGTGCAGGTCAAACTGGTGGAAGGAGAATGGGTAGGATGGGTCTCTGGTGGTGCTGGTGGTACTCAGGCGAATGTGGAGGCTGAAGCGGGGCTGATCCCTGATCATGACTCTGAGAGACATGGGCAGCTGAGGAACGCTTGGTGGTGGCGGAGGAGGAGGAGGCGGAGACAGAGGGTTGTGACAGTGGTTGGAAGCCACGGCATTGGTGTGGCCTTTTTTTGGCAAGTGTTGCTCCATTTCAACTCATGCATTCGCTGCATGTGACTAGACATGTTGGTGGTGGTTAAACACTAAGATTCTTGCCTACTGATGCGTTTACGCAAAGGCGGCAAATGACATCGCTGGGTGAATCAGAAGCTTGCTCGAAAAAAGGCCCAGGCTTGCGAGGTCCTGGACCTTTTCGACGGCGATAAGCGAGGAGCGGTGTTTCTGCTGATCGTGGCTGGCGGAATCATCTCAGCGGACTTCTGCGACGCCCTCTCCCTTTTTGTGGCGGGACCGTACTGACACTACCCATCGTCTTCCTCCTCTCCAGTGATGAAGCGCTCGCAAGCAAATTCTGCTGAAAAGACCACGTTGGATCCCAATGTCGTCATACATTCATCAACACAGGTGACTTCGTCGTCCTGACATTCTGCCACCAGGAGCTGCGGGCTACAAGCAAGAGGCACTGCAATGCGTTGCCGACCGCCCAGGATTTTTGCGATTGACCGGCTTCTTCTCCTCCTCTGATGGCATTCAGTAACTGGGCGTCAGAGCAGACAAAAATCATCCTCTTTGGCCTCTTGATCTTTAGGAATGCCTTCTGACCCCAACGCATTTTGTCATCAAAGAGGTCTTCAGAAAATGGATTTATCCACAGTGGTGGGTACACGAGTTGACATTTGGCTGCCTTCGCTTCATGTTGGATCTGGATGCTGATGATGACATTGTGGCCGTGACTGGGAGGACGAGGAGGTAGACTGCTGGATGCAGGTTGCATTAACCACTGAAGAACAGATTGGCGACGCTGTTCGTTACTGAGATTCACAGGACCCAGCGATGATAGGCCTGACGTCCCTGCAACCGACGATCGCTGGCTTGCGTGTTGTCGCCAGCACTGGAAGGAGCACCTTCTCTCGTACCTCTACCTCCTTTGCTCTTTGCTCGCTTACCACCTACATTTCGCTCCATGTTCAGAAAGATACAAATTTAAGAAGGTATGGAAGAGTTTTTGAA
Source organism: Phyllomedusa bahiana (assembly GCA_025379985.1). Lineage (NCBI taxonomy): Eukaryota > Metazoa > Chordata > Amphibia > Anura > Hylidae > Phyllomedusa > Phyllomedusa bahiana. The sequence continues at coordinate 27,642 of JAODAL010011859.1, read as the reverse complement.
GTCTCTTATTAAAAGACGGCAAAATCACAGCTATTCTTAATTCCCTCTTATTTCCTACAGCCAACTAGGATTAGAAACTGAAATGTAACTAGCGAATACATGTGAAATGCGGTCTGGATGGAAGAAACCGTAAGACAAAATCAACAGTGTTCTTCCTTCAGTCGGGATTTACAATGTAGATAGGAATTGATAGTTTTCAACAAAATTCTACAAGTCGCACTATCTGCGCCCAAACTGAGAATTCAGTGAGCGCAATAATATATTCAGAAGTTAAGGATGAGTGTCACGTTACAATACCAGACGTGACTGGGGGCACTGTAATGGGGTAGATTTATTCACTTGCGATCACCTCTCAATCTGTAGTGAATCAGCGATTAATCGCTCCACAGACAGTTCCAGCACCCACAAGTTATCCGCTGCACCACCTTCCTTCAATAATCAAAATGAAATCAGCGGAAGGAATCTGTTTCCTACAGATATTTCTAAAAACACCGTAAAAAATGCTTCAGCGGTCACCTCACTGCTCTCCAGCAGCTACCAAAAAAAAAATCCTTCTAAGGTAATGGATCCGTTGACAAGTGACTAGAACTGAGCTTATTACTTGTAATCTTTAATAAGTTGATACAGTGCTTACTAAACAAAATCAATAACAAAACTTAGCATCAAACGTTATGAAAATAAAAAGGATAAAAATTAGAAGATTTCATACTTACAAGGTGTCAGCCTGCGATCCGAGGGCATGGATGAAAGAAAATGGCACACTGCTCAATCTGAATTGAAACCCAGAGCTATGAACATCAGATTTGAGTATGGCCATGTGTTTATAGGCCCAAATCTCTGCAAGTTTCCTTCTTCTCTCTATTTGGATACTCTTTTACTAGGCTGCAAAATTAATGAGGTGGGTGACTTTTGTTATTTAATTTGGGTTGTTGTTTACTATCCCAATAGGATGGCAAATCACGGACTGTGCTTCTGCTGTGGACAGATCAATGACCTCTGCACTGTTGTGTTTATTGATTTTATTGTTGGGGGTCATAGGTCACATCTGTTGGACTTTACTGGATGGGGATTGTATATTTTAATTGTCATCAATTTAGTGCTTATCAGATATGCACTGGGTTGTAAACCACACGGTGTAAATACACTTGTCCAAAATGGTCTTTCTGTGAAGTTTCACAATCACGGCTAACACATTCATTCCAAAGGGGGGTGGTATTTCGGTGTTACAGGAAATTTTAGACTCACAATCTAAGAAATGGTTTTAAATGACAATACGAATAGCATTTAATTTTCTCCAGTGTACTACATTTTACCTTCCTATTTTGGAGTGGGATGTCGGGGGGGACCTGTACCTGCCATCTCTGAGCCCACCTCCGCTCGATCTTCCCGATGGCGAGAGGAGACTATGGCATTACCTGACCGCTCATTGCCCTTTCTGTTTCTGAAACTATCAGATCTGGGTGTTGGAGGAATCCCGCTGGGGCGGGTACAACTCACACGTTAAATGTGGGGACACATTCCCTTCTATGACCTGGGGTCTAAAGGTGTTACCCACTTCAGACACCGGGGAATAACCTGGCCGAGATTATCCCACAGTTTGGGTTTGGAATCCAACAGCTTGTGAAGGGATCACCATTTACATTCTTGGGGTTGGATACACCCATAATCAGGGCAGGCAGATTATACTAACTGGTTTGGATCACCCCTGTACTGTTCTTAACAGGATTGACAGGCTTCAGTGGCTCAGGCACATCCACTGAGCTGCGTATCATGGAAAACAGACTTGGGATAGGGGTTGACATCCCCACATTACATCTGGGATTACACCATCAGGCTTCGGATAAGTCTATTATTGTCCATACAGTCTGAGAAGATACGCCCTCAGGCTTGGGATAACATGACATTGTCCCATAACATTCGGAGATAACACTCCTCAGGTTTTTGGATAAATCATTATTGGCCATATACAGATGAGATCCACCTCGCGGGATAATCATTTATCGTCACAAACAGTCCGAGTCATGCTGGCAAGCTTATGATACAGGGGGCACCTGCATTAACAGGCTGGGATGGTCAGCAAGGTTCATACACAGTTCCGAGAGTATCTGTGGGCTTGGATACATTGGGGCCCACAACACAGCTGTAGGTTAATGATGTCTGGCCCAACAGCCTTTGAACACCGTAACAATCCAGCCAAAACAGGTGAGATACATCAGCAGGCCCTATTACAGGATGTGATCATCCACATGTTAGAAACATCTGAGTTCACAGCCAAGTATAAAAAACATAGTAAAAGAAACTGCGCTCCTTATGTGCTGGGGGGTCCTTGATAGGAGGAGGGGTGACATAGGGGATAATCCCCTGTTATCCCCATGGGTTTCTCAGCACACATCAGGTGGGGGCTGCTATCAGGGACTCGCCAATTCTTTAGACTCTCGGTTTGGCTCCCTGTTTCCCCATTGCACTCGTGATTATCAGAATCTGCAGGTTGGCAGTGCTGTTTGGCTGTAGCTTCCTCGCCCTGTGATCTGATAATGGAAGCATGTGAGAGTTGTGACTGTCAGCAGAGGGGGTTGGAAGGGGGGGGGCTGCAGGACTCTCTCCTGTCAGCTTGCAATTTGACCTCTGCAGAAGATTTCGCCTTAGTCTGGTCAGCCGACACACAAAGCTGAGACTTGCAGGCATCCTGATTATGGGTCACAGGCATGACATAGGGAGAGTCATTTGGCACAGTACACATATCAGTGGCATCATTCCGAGGTACATCCACTTTTCATATTTCCCTCCAACCATCGGGCATTTCCCAGAAGTATTGCACAGTCTTGTGTGGCTGAATCACATATATGGGTTGTGGGGTTGCATTCGGAGGGGGAGTGGATAACATAATTGTCACTTGCATTACTCCCAGGTCCAAACCAGGGAGAACGAATAGGGATTAGTAGCAGATAAACACCCTAACTTCTTATCCATCGGCCCGCTCCCAGTCCAGATACAAACCGAGCCATTGGGATAGCAGAGTGGAATCCGCCCAAATCCAGTCAGGACATCGGTTTTCCTGGAATGATATCTTTAGCATCCACCCATCTCTGGACACCAAAACAGTCACCTTGCCCCACTGTCTTGATGCCAATGTGGCTTTTTTGCTACGGTGGCAGGTTGAAGGTTATGCTTTATCATTCCTGCGTCCCGGTTATAAGATAGATGGAAGGGCCTGCCACGGGGGGTGCTGTGGGCATTTGGGGCATCTCCTCCACTTCTCTGGATAAGTGGAACTAACATGCCACTTTGTTGCATTATAAAACATTTGGCATGTCAGGTCTATGGGTCGTGTGGGTCTTGGGATCAGGGAGGAGTACTAGAGGGTGCCCAGGTGATCGATGGGGAGGAGAAGGGGATATCACCCAGCAGGCTTACCTACTCCTCAGGTGGATCAGGTGTTCTCCGGGCTTCTGGCATCCTGTTGGCAAACATAGGAGTCTGCCAGTTCAGCCGGTCTGTGGTCGTCTTGGATTTCAGTCACAGGGACAATTGACAAACAACTGCAGGACTCAAATATGGAGAAGCTGCTCCTTGACCATTAGATTCAACATGGTCATCAAAGCTGGAAACAGAGAGTCCTTCTACCCATTGCTTGCAGGTGGCATAAGTTGCTCTCCACATCGGCGTAGCTGTCAGTGGGACCTTTCTGCAGATCCGAAATTTCCTGCGATACACCTACGGAGGTGAAGTGATATTTCATGACCAGAGCTCTGTTTTTGGCGTTCATAGTCCCCGTCTTGCTTGGTGGGTAGGTCCGAAAAAAACCTCCAAGGCTTTGCCCTTAGTCTGGGGTCAGATAAGTCTTTGCCCAATCTCTTTGGGCAGATAATATTGTATGCAAGTCTTTTTCAAATCCTTTAGGAAAATATCTAAATCCCAACTTTTCCATAAACGGAAAGTGTTTCTAGTCGGGGTTTCAAGGGTTTTGTACTCTGGGCATGAGGCTGTTGGCAAAGCTCACACCTCTCAAGTCGTCCAGCTGCCAACTTGAGGTCTTTTCTGTTGGCGTCGGCAGTCTCTCGATCTCTCGCTGCTGGGCTCAGCCGCTCTCGCGCGGCCATGGCATTCCTCCCGTAGCGACTCTCTTCCACTTGATGTAATAGCAGGATAAGTTGTAGGCGCAAATTAGGGTCACAAGCGCCAAGCGCTGTGCAAGCCCATTGGCCAGAGCTGAAGTCCTTGCCTCCTGAGAAATGCCACTGAGAACTGTCAAGTGCTGCTCTGCGTTTGTTTTGTTAAAGGACTGGGTAATCTTCACAAAAATTCTGCCAGTCTTTTAGTGCAGGGAATAATTTCTCTAAACCAAGCACTAATACTGTTACAATAATAAAATGAAAAATAAAACCTACGCTCTGCACAATTTGTCACGTACACACACACCAGCACGTGACTGAGGGGCCTCTGGGTAATGGGGATTAGATTTATCTCCACTTGCGCTCACCTCTATAGGTAGCAAATCAAGCATAATCTCACCACAAGACGTTCAAGCACCCAAAGGTTATCCGCTGCCCACCACTTTCCTTAAATAATCAAAACGGAATCAGCCGGAAGGGAATTGATTCTAACTGATATTCTAAAACACGTAAAAAATGTTACAGGGTACTCACTGCTCTCAGCTAGCTACAAAAAAAAACTCCTTCAAGGAAATGGATCCGTGCAGTGACCCAAGAACTGACTTATTACTTGTAACTTAATAAGAGTACAGGGATTACTGTAAACAATATACTAATAACAATGACTATGACTTACGCTATCAAACAGTTATGAAAATAAAAAGGATAAAACTGTAGAAGATTTCGCACTTACAAGGATGGACAGCCTCAGTAAGGGGCATGGATGAAATAAAATGGAACACAGCTCAATCAGAATTGAAACTCAGGCTCGATGGAACAAAGATTTGTGTATGGCCATGTGTTTTATAGGCCCAAATCTATGTCCAGGTTTACCCTCCTCTCTCATATTCGGTACTCTTTTAAATGGGCTGAAAATATATGAGGTGGGTGGACCCTTTGTTATCTAATGAGGGTTGTTGGCTTACTATACAATAGCTGGCAATCATCGGACTGTGCTTCTTGCGTGTGGATCAGATCAATGACCTCTGCACTGTTGTGTTTATTGATTTTATTGTTGGGGTCATAGGTAAATCTGTTGGATCTTTACTGATGTGGGATTGTATATTTTAATTGTCATCAATTCGTGCTTATCAGATATGCATGCGGGTTGTACCCAACGGGTTATTATACTTGTCAAATTACTTTCTGTGAATTTTCACAATCACAGGTTACACATTCCATTCCCAATGAGCTACAGGAATTTTAGACTCCAATCTAAGAAATGGTTTAATGACAATACAGAATACATTTAATTTTCAGTGTACTACATTACAATGAGAAATTGCGTTTTTTGCAGCAATGACAAACGAGAACAGTTGCTAGAAAATTTTTCTATCAGAATTGTCGTATCAACGTGGCTATTTGAAAAAAAATGGGACAGCACCACGTTGCAATACAGCTATTTATAAAGTTTACGGATACACATTAAACGGTGGTTTTTGCACCAATGAAAACACCAACGTACTACACAAATTTCTGGATTCCATATTTAAGTACAATGGTGTGTTATTTGATTAAAACTGGGACGCAGCCAAAGTATAAAAAAAATACCCTATTTTGAAATGTTACGAATATTAAAAAGTGGTTTAATCGCACTATGTAATACACCTGCGAGTGAATAGAAAAGTTCTGTATTCCTATGTAAGTACAAAGTGGGTTCTTTGAACAAAATGGGGCTGCGCCAAGTGAAAAACTTGATGTCAATTAAATTGTGTACTGTTAATTAATTGGTGGTTTTTGCACTATGGAAATACAACAGCAATTACTAGAATTTTCTGTATATGGTAATATAAATACAAGGATTGGTTCTTTCAACAAAAACCAGTCCGTGCGCCAAAGTGAAAAAAATCTAATCTAAATTGTCTGTACAGATAATTAAAGGTTGGTCTTTTGCACTATGATAATCACTGCGGTGACTAGAATAGTTCTGTATCATATTTGTAAGTACAAAAGTGGGTTTTGAAAAAACTGGGCTGCGCCAAGTGAAAAACACGTAATTAAATTGTTTGTACTAATAATAAGTAGGTGGTTTTTGCACCTATGTAAATACAACAGCATTTCTCGCAAATTTCTGTATGGTATTATAAGTACAAGATGGGTCTTTCAACAAACAATGGCCTGCGCCAAAGTGAAAAACCGAATAAATGTGTAGGATAAATAAAAGGTGGATTTTGCACCTATGAAAATTCATCCTGCGAGAGACTAGAAAAGTTCTGTATCCTTATGTAAGTACAAAGTTGGTCTATTGTACAAAAACTGGGCTGCACAAAACGTGATTAAAAAACTAATTTACAAATCGTGTACATTAATAAAAGGTGGGTTTTGCACCTATCAAATACTCCTGCAGTTACTAGAAAAGATCTGATCCTAAATATAAGTACAGCTGCACAAAATCACTGGGTACTATTTCAAAAACTGGTAATAATAAGCCATTTTCAAATGCAGGGTCAAAGCAGACTGGACTGCACAATTTACACTCTCACTTTCAAAAGGCCTGGCCCTGATCGTCTGTGTTCGCTCGCCACCTCCCCGCCGCCGCGCCAACGCCTCCGCAAAACGCTAGAGCCATCTTTCAATAGTTCAGCCTAAACTTAAACTAAAACTGAAATTCTCTAATCTACCTATGTTCTAATGTTTCCCAGCTAAAAGCATTAGTATGTTCTGTGTGAACAAAGAGAACTGTGCTCGCTGAGCTTGTATTGAGGAGAAAGCTTGCACACGTCTGCTCTTATGAGACACATAACACATGATGCTGACAGGAAGGGCTGTTTATGTAAAATGAGGTCATGTGATTTTTCCAGCCAATCACAATCATACACATCACAGTCATGACGTCGCACACCTAGCTCACCCTGCTCTATTCTCTAAGCTGATTTGCTGGCTGCCAAAATGACAGGAAGTGCGAAAATGGCGCGATATTAGATTATGCGCAGATTCTCACCTACATTATCACGTGATCGGAATTTTCCGATCAACATAAAAACCATGCCGATTTCAACTTTGTCGATTATAATCGCTCAACACTACCCTCTACCTTTTAATACCATACAAAGACAGGGAAAATCGTGTGTGGTGCTGTTCAAAGGCGCGCTTGCAGTGCAGCACAGCAACTTACAACTTAACCAGAACTACATGCTATTCCCAGATATATACATATAATACAGATTCTCTCATGGGCAAACTGTTCGCATAAATACCAGTGGTCTAGCAAGCCCACATACCTTTAGGACATTCATGCTATTGTTGCTCTTAGTGGAAAGTAGTTTGACACTGCTGCTTTAAAGGGGTCATCTACTTACTAAAAAAAAATATTTATTTATATTGCGTTCCAGCACTGCATCTCTCCGGTCTTCTGTTTTCATTCTACTTTCTGATTGACTGCAGAAGTCATATGCCACTTATTTACAACATCAGTCAGAAGTGAGCAGCTCCCACTGGTGATTGTGAGTAGAGGCACAATGTAACCAATCAGCAGCTGCAGCGGTGTCGTCCCCGTTCAGAAGTAGAAGAATGAAAACAGAAGACTGAGCTGGAACCAAGGACTGGAAAAAGGTGAGAATAAGTTTTCTTTTTACAACAAGATAAATCAAGTTCTTATGTAATAGATTAGAAAGAGCTGCTGGAAGCTGAAAATTATTTTCTATAATGATTACCTTTTACTATTGGACTATTGTGGCCAAGATAGGAAACACTCAGCTACAAAAGTTCAGTAGCAATTCTTGTTATACAGTATATTTGACCTCAACAAACAAAAATAAACAAGGCAATATATTTGGAAAACATCTTCATTTATCGTTTCCTACATGTTGAACGTTAATCTTTGTAGTCAGACTACCCCTTTAATGTTAATTATACATCATAGGCAGTGAGTTAGGAATAATGGATAATGCACCAGGACCTGACAGGGACAGGTTAAGCTTTTTCTACGATCTATACACTGTGAAAACAGGATTACTATGCAGAAACCTGGATATGGGGAGAGTGATTGAGCATGTGTGTCCATCAGTGTTCAACTCATTATGTGAACATGCACATTGCTATACACTGTGAAAACAGGATTACTATGCAGTAACCTGGATATGGGGAGAGTGATTGAACATGTGTGTCCATCAGCACTCAACTCATTAGGTGGATGTGCACAATACTATACACGGTGAAAACAGGATTGCTATGCATGAACCTGGATGTGAGGAGAGAGATTGAGCATGTGTGTCTACCAGCATTCAGCTCTTCAGGTGGATGTACGCATTGCTAAACACTGTTAATCGAGGATTAACATGCAGAGACCTGGATGTGGGGACAATGGCTGAGCATGTGTGTTCACCACCAGCCCTCAGTTCCTAGATGAACGTGCACATTGCTTATTCGGTTTGCTCAAAGTTCAGTAAAGATGTAAATACTCATGTACATATCCTACCTTTTGACTTTTATTTTCTCTGTATTTTCTCTTGCACCAGGTTTCAGATGGCGAGCAAACGAAACACTCGAACATGTGGAGCAGATGGGTGGACAAATCAACGTCCACACTGTGAAGGTAGCTGATAATAACTAATGTATATTCAGAATTTCATCCTATCTCAGAGGGCTCTGCTAGCTAAACCACTCACAGCCGCTCTTTTCTGCCTTTTTACTTATTTTGAAACTGTCCCGCTTGGAATATTTGATCGTGGTCCATACTTCTCCTATCGGTTATAATCGGGTCCCTTAGTCGCTCACTATTTATTGATTGGCCAGGATTGCAAGCCCATGCTAGCTCAAACCAATACAGCTCTTTTCTGCTTTTTCTACTGTTTTTTGACACTGTCCCGCCTTTGAATTTGTTGGTCAATTTTTTTCAATAGGTTATAATGGGTCCTGTCGCTCTATTTGATTGCCAGGATTGCCAAGGCCCGCGCTAGGTCAACCATTCAGCTGCTTTTCTGCCTTTTTTTTTTTTTTTTTACTCTATTTTTGAAAACTGTCCCGCCCTTGGTATTTGATTGGGCAATATTTCTTCACTAGGTTATAATGGGTCCCTGTCGCTCCTATTGCTGATTGGCTAGGATTGCCAAGCCCCCGCTATCTCAACAATGCAGCTCTTTTACTGCCTTTTTTACTGTATTTTGATCTGTCCCGGGGGACTTTGCATTTGATTGGTCAATTCTTCTCCCTTAGGTTTTATGGACAGTCACTGTCGCTCCTATTCTGATTTGCTGGTTTCTGGTCGCCGACAAGGAGGAAGCGCTGTAACAACGAATTGAATTACTGTATTTCGGCAATTTTTCCGAAGATCCTAATTCTTGATGTTGCGCCCGTTCTAGATTTTTGAGAAAATGATTTTTTTTATGGGTATTTTTTAGGAAGGCTTGAGCTCTTTTTTTTCTGGAAATGTTTTACACCTAATAAAAGCGATTTTCTTGGAATCATACTCCATGCCGCACGGAGAATGATGAGCCGAGATTTTTGAGGATTTATTTTTGCGATCTTCGATATTTTCCTCTCATGTTACGATCTTGATTTCACTTCGCCTCTCCAGCTCGTTTAGACCAACTTCAACTAGTCTGCCTGTCGGAGCTGGCGAGTGCTGCAATGGCTCACTTGCCGAGCCGGATCCATACATGCCTCGGCAGTCTATACAAATGAGCCGCGTCCCGCCCCTGAGATGACGCCTCACCCATGCACGCCCATTAACGACCCTACGTGTTCGCCCCTTCGTGTATGTTTGGCGCAGCCGAAAGTGGCAAAAGGCCTGCGCCCGTAACATCGATTCCTGTGTTTCCGACAGGGGATTTGGATCGGTTGAGGGCGCTCGCTTTTCGCCCCAGAAGAACCAGGTGGAAATCCGATCACACAATGTCGCTTTAAGATTTCTTCAGAAAATTGTTCCATGTATTTCAAAGGTAGCAGAAATGCTTTTTCAATAGTTCCTATGTTCTTTTTGATTGATTTTAGTGCTAGTAGTCTGCTGCTGATATTGGATGGTATTTGTATGTTACTGCCGTGCCAGTGTGCACCTATGCTCATTTTCAAAAAATGTTTTTGGATGTGCAGACCAAATATTGTTTTCTAGACTCTTTAAAATAAATGTATCCAATATCCTAAGAGGTTTTCCCCCTCTAATAACTTCAGAATTAATCCCATAATCACCCTCTGCTATTTAGTTCTAGTAAAATACAGTGTGAGTCAAAAGTTCTAGGGACACAATTTGTATTTTGAAAATAAATGGGATATGAACATCTGCACTACCCTAGCAAGTAATGGGTGAGGGCACCTATATTTTTAAGTTTTTTTTTTAGGTCTTGTCTCGACATGTCCTTTCAATTTTGGAAATGTCAAATGTTGGGATCAAGAGCAAGTTTTTCCAATGGGAAGGTCGTCATGTAGCCTATCAAAGACGACCAGAATTGTTTCAGAAATAGATTGCTGCACTCAGATTTGCAATATTTTCGTGGTTCAAAAGTTTTAAACACAGGAAGTTCTCATGTGGATTCATAATGATTGGATCCAGCACTTCAGTATGTGATCAGCTCCTGGCTGGTACAAAAATACAACACAGTGAAATGACAAATAAAACTGAGCCACGCAGGGATCATTCCCGATTGTTGTTGCAACTTTCTGTGTTGATAACTTTTAAGTACAATTGAGCACAGAGGGTGGGACCTCGCACCTATCACAACCATTTATGGCATATCAACAGGGTATACAATTAATGCATTATTTTTATAGGTGCTAGTCTGACCTTTGGAACCTTTTATCCTGAGAAGTACATCCCCTTATCACTGATACTTATTAGCAACACGACCAGAGCACAAGTAGAGTTGGCCGCATATTCATTCATTTCAGTTGGAGTTATAGTATAGCGAGGCCTATAAAAGTAGAACTTGTTCTATCAGACATTTATAGGTATATCGAACTGAATATGCCATTAAATGTGGTTACATGCTATCCCAACCTTTGGAACCTCAAGAAAGAAGTCCTCTTCCCACCGCTCCTTATTTGTACCATGGCCGAAGCGAAAGGAGAGGTGGCTATGCATGTATTCATTTTAATGAGAGTTACAAGTACACCTGAGCACAGACCTGCCCCTATCATACATTAATAGCATATCTGGTCAATATACCATACATATCTGCAGGGCCAGGACGATGGGTAGCCGAAGGTAGGCGACTACCTAGGGCACCACTTCATCCCAGGGAGAAAAGAGGCCAAAAGAGGTATGGCGTGGACCGAATTTTCCATTGGGGGGGCACTGTAAGCCTTATTTGCCTAGGGGCACCAGAATGCCTTGTCTCAGTCCTGCCTGTCTGAAATTGGAATATCTCTATCAAACTATGACTTTTCCAAAACAGAAATCATAAACTTGGTGACAAAATATTTTCTTCCATGTGAAAAATGGCAACAAAATTTCTCAACTGAATTCAATCCCTAGATTTAGAATAGGCTGACAGTAGAGATGAGCGAATTGTATAATGTTCGAGTTCGAGTTGAACTTCGAACAGTAATGGTGTTCGGTTCGATGCTTGAGTCGAACTCGAACCACATTACAGTCAATGGGAGAAGATGTTCTGGTTAATTTTTATACCTATACAGGTGAGGAGACGCCATAATTACTATTCATAACAGTAAACTGGGATTACGTGGAACACTTAGTGAAGAACAATTTGGCTCTAAGAGAGTGACAGAAAAAAAATTTGAGAGGCTAAAGATACTTCATTCTTTTCAATGGCTAATCTGAAAAGATGAGGACAGCTGGGGGTGTAGCTAGTTTAAGGTTGCAGAGGTAGCAGCTGCTACGGAAGCCTGCATCCTGAGGGGACCCAAAAGACACTTTGGACCCATAAAAAGACACCGGTATTGGAAATGGCACATGGTAAGTGGCAGGAGCCCCATTGCACTTTTTGCACCAGGGCCCAAGAACTTCAAGTTACGCCTCTGTTTGCGAGCTTTGTACATGTGAGGACCGATTGGGCTTGGAAGTGGCAGAGGAGGAGGAGGCAGAGGATGTCACAGTGATTGGAAACCCAGGACTTGTGTGGCATTTTTTCTCCAAGTGACAATTCATGCTTTCCATGTACGTGCCTATTCATGCTCGTGGTGCTTAAACTCTTTTCATTCTTTCCTCTACTGACGTCTTGACAGCAAATCCTACATATGACATCAGTCATGTGGGAATCTGAGGCTTGATCGGAAAAAAAGGCCAGGTTCACAGGGTCCTGGAGCTTCTTCGACTCGTGAAAACCTGTCCCCACAATGCCACCACTGACCACGGCTGGCCGGAGTATTGTTCAGCGGACTTGTGACACCGCCCTCTCCCTTTCTGAGGCCGGACCTGCACTGACACTTCCCCATCATCCTCCTCCCACTGATTGATGATGCGCTTGCCTGCTGCTGCTCACAAACCGTTGGATCTGCATTGTCATTCATTAGCATAGGTGACTTCCTCTTCCTACCTGTCTACATCCTCAAGCGGCGGCTAGAGAAGCCACAGGCAACATGCGAGGCATGATGTAGTCCGACTCTGTATTTTTGCTGAAGGACCAGCTTCTTATCCTCCTCTGAGGGCATCAGCGATTGGGCGTCACAGCAGACACAAATCATAACTCTTTGGCCTCTTGATCTTTTGAAATGCATTATGACCCCAACCACATTGGGCAATCAAAGAGTAGGCTGTATTATGTTTATATCTTAACCAATGCCTGCATAACCAAGTGTTACGCAAACTAACAGATCAGTAATTTTCCAGTGCCAGGGTAACCTCTGAAGAACTGGCCATTCGGACAAGGGGGGGCCTTGTACTTGGATAAATACTGATGGTTAGCTGCGTAACACTTTGGTTACACAGTCCCATTTGTTAAGATATAACTGGTGAAGGGTGGCTGCGAAGATAGAGTTTATTGGTGCTGTGGGCTATAGAGGGACACCTCTTGGCCACAGTGATGTATCCCAGGAATATCTCTATTCTTCGCTGGCCACTTCTCCCACCAGATGGTTATAGAGAAAGATGAAGCGTCATTCTTGGTGAAGCTTTTGAACTGTATTAGGAGTAATGTAAAGTATTTAACCCTTGTAATCCATTGTTATCTGTGGTGCATTTGCCTTTGTTTGTAGACATTATATTATGCAAAAGTATACACAATATCTTCTTTTAGTCTTATCACTGAATTCTTCATACAATAAAGTTAATAAGCATTTGAGGTTGCCTTTTTTAAAGCCATATCTGACCCCTTAAAATAGTTGGCAAAACACATGGTCATGGGATTTTAGCAGCCAGTGAGAGCCCTACACCTCAGCAATGAGGTTTTTGACAATTTAATGTACTCTGCACTGATTGGATGGCCCGCAAAAGTGCAGAAAGGTGATTGGGTGGCCGGCAAAAGTACAAAAAGGCCACTGAAGCAACAAGGGGACTATTAAAATTGGCGTGTCATGCCATGTCGAAATCAAACGAACTGTTAAATTTGTTCTGGTATTGAGTTAAAAAAAAAAAAAATAGAGATGCTCGTCACGCTTAACTTAACTGTTTCTAGTGTGTGTAAAGGTTCTGTCAACACTAGCTGCCAGCTCGTCATAAGGGGACGGGGCAAGAGTTGGGGGAAGGTTTCTATAAATGTGATTTGGTATTTTCAAGTTAAAAAAGCTGTGATTGCTTTGAAGTTGTCCATCAAAGGCATGTGAATGGTGAAAGCAGGATTCCATTATCTAATCTAATGAGATAGAGGCTTTGGCATTGTTCACAAGTTAAGTTTTTTTTTTTTGTATGGCAAAATTCAGCGATTAAAAATAAAAATTCTGTAGTTCACAATACTTTCCATTTCATTACAGCTCGGCTATGTCCGCCAGTGACAGATAACAGTGTAATAGTGGAGTCCTATGTAAATGATGATGAATATACTATGGGCCACGTTATACGTTTCAAGTGCAAATATCCAAACCGTTACTTCAGAAGGAACATGGAATTTGAATCCTCCAACTTCTGACAAAGGTGATGTAATTTCTTTGAATACCAACAGGAGAAAACTTTTTTTTTAAAGATTAGGAAACCTTCTTGACCTTCCTGGGGGGGGGAGTGGGGCTTTATCCACAGCTGTGTTTGTATTTCTATCTTTGTATTTCATAATAAGATTAAAAAATAAAATATTATAATTAGAGGATGCGTGCGAATTTACTCCGAAATGGGTTTTCGGGTTTTCGTTGCACTGCGCCAGATTTCTGCTGGCAAAAAAAATATTAACTTGGTTTGGTATACCGAAATTACGCTTCGGGTTTGAATCAGCAGTTTAAAAAAAAAAAAAATAAACAAAACAGCTTATTCGCCCCCTTGTCCAGAGTATCGGAGCTGCACAGAGCCCATGCCACGGGTGCTGTAGGTATGTTGTGCCCATGCTTAAAAAAATAATATGCAGAGGGAGCTTGGTCGTTTTGGTATTCATAAATATTATGTTGGGGTTTTGTTTTAGTTATGACACGGCAAGATGACTGCCGCCCACTTTTCTTTAGAAATCGCTTCACTTAAAATTTATAATTTATAAAAAGAAAGTCCCTGCGGGGCACTTTAAGAGGGCAAAAAAAGATGACCAAAAAACTGAAGTGTGGGAAATTGTCAGCCTGAAATAAAAATAATAATTAGTCATGGCAGCGACAGCTGGAAAAAAAACAACTAAAAAAAAAAAAAAAACTAACAAGCCTGAGGGTTAAGATTGGTGGCAAACATCAAGTGACAGAGGTTTGTGGAGGGGGTGACGAGAGGTTTCTTCGGCCGCAGCCCACAGCGCAGCATCGAGCGTCAGGAGACTGTGGTACAATGATATTCTGGAGGTGGACACAAAAAAAAAAAGAAAAAAACAGGAGGAGTAGCTGCTCCCCACCACAGAATGCGAGCACTATGACACTAGTGGTGTAGGTTGACACAGCAGCGTGGGGGGTTGGGGCGTTATGGGGAGGGCGGAGGCCAGCGGCCACATGCATGAGGCAGGCACAGCCATGATGGGGAGCGTCAGAGACAAATAGTGGCTCCATACTTGTATTGACTAGTGTGTATAAAGGTCTCCGGCAGCGAGACGACATAAGGTGAGAATTGGACCACAGCTGCCAGCATGGAGGTAAGTCCGAAGCTGACAGTGTTGTATTGTTGGAGATGCAAAACAATTGACATTCTGGATGGTGGATGGCAAAAAAAAAAAAAAAAAAAACAAAAAAAAAAACGAAAAAAAAAAACAAAAAAAAGCAAAAAAAAAAAAAAAAAAAGAAACTAAAAAAAAACAAGAAAAAACAAAAAAAAAAAACGAGGAGGGGGAAGTATGTTAGAGGGAGGCACAGAGTGGGGTATTTTAGGACCAACACACCCCCCCGATCCCCCACCCGCAACACAACACCCCCCCCACACGACACCCCACGACCCAATGACACAGTGTGGTGTGAGGTTTTCACCACGGGCAGCAGCCAACCAGCCCCAGCCAGCATGTGACGGTAGACAGTAGTGGGCACAATGGAATTGTGAGAGGTGGCAAAAAACAGGCAGGTAGGCCACAGAGTGTTGACATTGACACAGGGTGGTTAGGTCACAGAAGCCAGACACAGCAGGCCAGCACTGAGGTAGACAGTGGCCTATGACACAGTGTAGTAAGGTCACGGAGGCAGCAGCCACAGCAGGCAGCATGAGGTTCAGACAGTGGCACAATGACAGAGTGTGTAGGTCACGGCATTCAGCACAGCAAGCAGCAAATGAGGTCAGAAAGTGGGCACATGACATATGTTTCTGGACGATGGCAAAAACTGGAATTGGCCACAGTGTGGCACAATGATACAGAGTGTGTAGGTCACCGGGCGATCAGCCCAGCAATGCAGCATGAGGTCAGATCGAGTGGCACCAATGACACAGTGTGTAGGTCACGGGACGGCAGCAGCACGAGGTCAGACAGTTGACAAATGATATTCTGGAGGTGGAAAAAACAGGAGTAGGGCCACAGAGTGGGGACTATGACACAGTGTGAGAGGTCACGGCAGCAGCCACAGCGCAAGCATGTGAGTGTCATGACAGTGGCACGTTGACATTCTGGAGGTGGCAAAAACAGGAGTAGGACATGAGTCGGGACAATGACACAGTGTGGAGGTCACGGCAGCAAGCCACAGCAGCGAGCATGAGGTCAGGACGTGGCACAATGACACAGTTGTTGTAGGTCAACGGCAGCAGACGCACAGCAGGCAGCATGAGGTCAGACCAGTGGACAATGACAGGAGTTGAGTGTAGGTCACGGGCATCAGCCACAGCAGCAGCATGAGGTTCAGGTCAGACAGGGTACAATGATAAGTGTGTAGGTCTCGGCAGCAGCCACATGTCCTAGCCAGCAGAGGTCATGGAACAGCGGCACAAAATGAACAGTGTGTAGGTCACGGGCCGCAGCCAAGCAGCAGCATGAGGTTCAGACAGGTGGCACAATGACATTTGGAGGTGTGGGTGGCCAAAAACAGGAGTAGGCACAGAAGTGGGACATGTGATACGAGTGTGGTTAGCGTCACGGGGCAGCTGCCACAGCGCAGCAAGCATGAGGTCAGAAGTTGCACAATGAAGTGTGTAGTCTACAGGCAGCAGCCACAGCTGCAGCATGAGGTCCAGTAAGAAAGTGTGCACAATGACATTTGGAGGTGGCCAAAAACAGGAAAAGGCCACAGGAGTGGGAACAATGACACCAGTGTGGGGTTCACGGCAAGCAAGCCACAGCTAGTCATGAGGTCACAGACAGTGGCACAATGACATTCTGGTGGTGGCAAAAACAGAAGTAGGCACAGAGTGGGACAGTGGAACAGTGTGCTAGGTAACGGGCCGCAGCCCAAAGCTAGCAGATGAGGTCAGACAGTGGCACAAGGACACGTGTGCAGGTCACGGGCGCAAGCAGCATGAGGGTCAGGTCAGTTGGCACAATGGACATTCTGGAGGTAGTCGGCACATAACAGGAGTAGGCCACAGAGTTGGGACATTGAACAGTGTGTAGGTCACGGGCAGCAGCCAAAGCAGCTGAATAGAGGTCAGACGTGCTCACAATGACATTCTGGGGTGGCAAAAAAAGGAGCTAGGCCTACAGAGTGGGACAATTGGAAACAGTGTGGAGGTCACGGCAGCAGCCACAGCGAGCAGCTTGAGAGTGTCAGGACAGTGGCACAATGACAGGTGGAACAGGAGTGTGGAGGTGGGTGGCAATACCATGTCCCTGGTAAGATAATGGTTGGTGGCAGATGAGAGGAAACTGTCAGCAGAAATCATGTGGCCATCAAAGCGGGTGGAGGACAGAATAGTGGCTGAGGGAGAGGTAGTTTCTCGAACCCAGACTCATTTCATCACAGTTTGGCGTGAGGCGTCCATGGATGATGTAGTCTCGACGCCTAAGGCATTGGTGTTGTGGAAATCATGGGCACGATCCACGTCCTGATTCATCCTTGACAAATGTCAGTCATTTCCACATTTTCCCGGTGGAAATAGCGGGTTCTCCTTGGGGTAACCATGGCCCCGCCGACTGAACACCACCCCCCCCCCCCACCCACCCCCCCCCCCACCCGCTCTGACTCCCACCACCTACTGGTTCCGGGCAGTGACAGCTTCTCACTGCAAACTCGGCAAGTTTTCGGCCACACATCAGTTTTTGGTGCCCAGTAGTTCCAGCGGATCTTTCTAACTGGGTGGCAGCCGTGCTGTCCAAGTAGGCCTCCAACCTGTTGGGTTCAGGGTCTGCTCCAGTTCTGCTGCTGCCTGTGCTGGCGACTGCCCTCCTCACTAGCGGTGGGTGAAGGAAGCTGCTCATCAGTGACTCCAGGCTCTTTAGGTTGCTGCTGATGGAGTGCTGGTTACTGCTCGTACCCCCCCCCACCACCTTCCCCCAGCAGATGACGGGGCAGTAGTACGTGAGCGTGATGAAGAAACCCCAGGGGTCAGACTGTCAGAGGTGGGACTTCTACACGATGCCGCACATAGGCTCCCCCAGGCACGCCCTTCCAGCCCAACTCAGCGGCCAACTGACTACGAAGGATTTCCCTTATAGTAAAACTTGAGCTACAGTTTTTCCTACCTATCAATAGCTGGGGGGGGGGAAAAAGGCTCCATTTTGGACCGGGTAGCCCGGAAAGGGGTTCCAATTGGGTGGAGAAGCCAGAAGTGCATATCATTCCCTTTGCTGAATGCAGACTATTTTGGCTGTCACTAGCCAGGCAAATCAGGCATGCTGCGGAGCCATTCTGCACAAGTGACTCGAGGGGCTCCCTGCCTTCCATCTTCCACTGTATACTGCCACGGTTTGCTTGGGGGAAATTCTGCCTCATCTTCCTCATCTCCATCTACCTCCTCAGCTGCTCCTTGCCTCCTCCTCTCTTGTCACCTGGGTAGAAAAAGAAAATCCACTCATTTCACCAGACAAGCTTCTGCTCCAATGTTCCTTTCCATCCTCCTCCTCTCATTTTCAGTCCTCACCGGACTTCATGTGGAACCGAGGAGAATTTTTGGTTTTTAGTGTATATTTTTTTGAATTAATTATTAAAATTGTTTAAAATATGTTAGTCGCCACGGCTCCAGTCCCTTGCCCAGACAGATTTTTCAGCTCTGGTTCCGAGGACATGAAGCAGGGGGAATGACGTTATTCATCCCTTAGTATGGCGACTGAACAAAATCAACGTGGCCCTCCTCCGAATTGAGCTCAACAAACGGCAGGTTTAGGTTTTTGTCACGCATGAGCTGCCACTGGCTGACATCCAAATTACACAGGGGGAAAGTACTCTGTCCTCCTGGATCATCAAAAAAAATCGTTTAAGGCTTATCTGTTCTCTGTCCAACAATGTGACAGGCTGGAATTCTCCCAAACGGGTGGAAACATCGCATAATCAGCATGTTTTGGGGGGAGGCCGTCTTCTGGGCCGTTCTTGGCCACAAACTACTAGCTTTGTAGCGTTGTTACAATGCGGATGTTTTTTTTTTACGCCACACATAAAAAAGAGATAAAATTGTAATTAACATTTGCTTGTGGAATTAGGCTACAGGAAAAAATGTA
The DNA here is from genome assembly GCA_025379985.1 of Phyllomedusa bahiana. Lineage (NCBI taxonomy): Eukaryota > Metazoa > Chordata > Amphibia > Anura > Hylidae > Phyllomedusa > Phyllomedusa bahiana. The sequence continues at coordinate 8,483 of JAODAL010011859.1, read as the reverse complement.
TAATATTTTGGCGGTGAAAATGGACGGTTTCTTGGAGTCACCACAGCTGAAAAAAAAAAAACAACGCTTAATTAACCCCTGGATGTAATGGTGCCAAAGAATTGATTTAAGCAAACACAAACTACTAGCTTTTGTAGCGTGATTACAATGCGTGTTTTAAAGCCATACTCAACCCACCAACATATGAGATAAAATTGTAATTAACCTTTGCTTGTGGAATTAGGCTACAGGAGGAAAAAAAAAAAAAAAAATAAAAAAAGAAAAAAAAAAAATATAAAAAAAAAAAAAAAATAAAAAAAAAAAAATAAAAAAAAAAGAAAAAAAAAAAAAAAATGAAAAAAAAAAAAAAAAAAAAAAAAACAAAAAAATAAAAAATTGTACTATATTTTGGCGGTGAAACAATTGACGGTTTCTTGGAGTCACCACAGCTGAAAAAACTCGCTTAATTAACCCACCTGGATGTAAATTGCGCAAGAATTGCAGCAGCCAAAAATGATGTGGTATTTTGTATTGTAAAAAAACGTGTTGTTTCTTTTAAATGAATAAACAGGAACTGGCTTAGATCCCCCCTTGGATTTCAATGTAGCTGTGGAGCAGATAGGAATTTTAATGTATATGCAGCTGCAGTGGACGCACACTGGTGATATTCAGGTCAATTAACCAAAAAAATTCAGAAATAGAACATTTAGAGAAAGCAGTCTCTGAGACAGCTGAGGACCACCCCACAAACAATCGTGTATAAAAAAATGAGTTCTTCAGTAATAATCAAGCCGGCGCAGCATTTCCCTCTGATCATATCAGTAGAGCTGGTATGAGCTCCCAGTGTCGCGCCCGGACTTATATGTAGTGCGGTGACGTCACAGAATTCCCTGACGGGTATCTGTTTGGCGTCATCTCTGCACTGTCGATGCAGGCTTATGCCCTTCTTCTCCCAGAGTTCTTTGCCCCTTGTAACCGCAATGTGTCTCGCAGCCATATCTATCATTGAAAGCACACAACTTCGTTCACGCCGAAAGTACTCCAAACTTCGATTCGTTAAGAACCGATCGTTTTCTGAAATTCCTAAACGAGTACACTTTGTTTAGAAATCAATTTCGCCCACTATCTATATGAGTATAATCGTCTGCCACGATTGTTAGGTGCTAGTGAAAAGGAATATTGCAGCTCCTCTATATGGTACTTAATAAATAATTCACTGCACACTCAAGGGAAATGCGCTTGTACGAAATAGAGAATTTATATTGAAATGGTTTAGAAGTCATACAAGTCAGTTACAGAGGATCAATACAATACAGTGCCTCAATATACAAGTATTATAAACTGAAACGAACTGCACTGATGAATCACATTAACCACACTGGGGTTTGTCAGGTGTTTGCCATTTTACTGGAGAAGATAGAGCTGAATAATGTCACAGAATCCGTGGAAAAAGGACCTTTCAATGCAGATTTGAGCAGATCCTTTACTTATATAGGTTGTGTGGTTCTAATCAAAATGAAATAGTAAGCTAATGGTGCCAAAGAATAAAAAGCCTGTACTACCCCACCTCCTGTCCAGTGCTGGGTCTCCCAGATCTTCCGTTTACCTTATCTTCTCTTTCCAATTGGGACACCACCACTGCAGTCGCCCATTGCTGCAGCGGTCACATGCCGCTCCGTTACATCACTGTTTGAAAATGTATTATTACAGAAGTTTGTCTTTAATATGTTTTTTTCTTATCTTTGTATTGAGGCGTTAAAGTTTATCGTACCTTTGCTGTCACATTGCAGTGTTTTTCATCTGTAGAGAGTTGCTCAATTCCAGGCTCAATTGCGGATCAACAGCCAAACTTAGATAGTAGGTGGGACGGTTCATTCTACAGGATAGGAAAGACCCAAAACATAAAGCCAAAGCACCAGCTTGTTTATTAAAGCCAAAGAAGTGGAATAATCTGGAGATCGGGCCAAGAGTCAGCACCTGATCTCAACTCAATTGAGCAGCATTTCACTTTTTAAAGACTAAGGGCGACATGTATGAAAGGGTTTTTCACCCTTTTTTCTGGCATACAATGCACCTAACTGAGCCAGCTATGATGTCTAATGCACATAACGTATGTGTTAGGCGCATTGTTCGTTAGAGGACTCAACACTTTGCCTAACTTGAAGGGGCTGTCCTTGGGGCATTCTGGGGGCATTATGGAGGTGTGTCGCACCACATTCATAAGATTAGACGACGCATTTGAAAACTGGGTTTGGCAAACAAGGGCGCACTTCATGCTCGGACAGGAGACCTTTTCAATGGGCTGTCTGCCTGAGCAAGAGGGAAGTCGGAAGTGGAGCTAGATTATTTGCTGTTAAGGGGCAAAAAAATGTCCAAATATTCTTACTTACACCAGTACAATTATAAAAAAAGTAAATATTGAAATTATCAAACTGTATAAAATTAAATTATTTAAATTTAATGAAAAATGTGATCATATAAAATTAATATAAAAATAAATAATAATATCCCAAAAATATAAACATATCTCCTATAAAATGTATTTAAAATTAATAGAACCTAAAACTAATTTTACATTAAATAATGCACTAATGATGTTGTTCAGATTTTTAAAATTTTTATTTTTACTACATTAAATTTGAAATGTATTTTAGCTGCTCTCACCCTTTATTCTTTACACAGCAAGAGCCAGAACAGCACAGGTATTGCTGGGACCTGTGGACATCCAATCAGGATCACTACCATAGTTTCTATTCAATGACCTGCTATTCTAATGACTTTTCTTATTTCCAGACTATCTATGCCCTTTATGTATACATTGTTGGGGCATTACTAATGCGGCTCTAAGTTCGGCGTAATGATTGTTATTCATGCGCCAAACACACAGGCGAGGGGAGGGGAACTTTACACCATTTATGAACGCACAAAAAACACTTTCATACATCAGGCGCCTTATACATTGAAATGTGCTCGGATCTAAATCACTTCGACGGCCGACCTTCCTTTCATACACGTCACCCTAAGCCTTCTGACCAAAAAAAAGCCCTAACACAAACAAAACAGCAAACTGTAAAAGCGCTGCAATAAAAAAGTATGGCAGAGCATTTTAAAAAAGGAGGAATACACAGCGGTCTTGGTGATGTTCCATGAGTTTCAAGACATTCAAGGCAGTCAATCACAACCTCAAAGGTGTTTTCACCAAGTATTAGAAGTAACTCACATCTTATTTACAATTATATCATTTGTCCCAATTACTGTTTGGTTACCTTTAAAAACCGGGCGGCATGTTACAGAGCTGAAACTCCTAAACCCTTCATCCAATTCTAATGTGGATCCCCTCAAATGAAAGCTAAAAATCTGGACCTAATGTCCATGTCCAATATATAACTATAACTTGAATACGGTATGTTTCAGTAAAAAGATACAAAATTTGCCTGTGTTATTTAGGGGCTCTACTATAGATTTACTATCTAGATCAAGGAACCAAGATACTTCCCTGTTTTGTATCCTACGTACAGTATGGGCAACATGTAAGGATTCTGGCACTGATAGACCAGTTCTAATTCGCTTTTGAGTTCTCTTAGCTATATATAGACTGTGCAGGTATATACATAACAGGATGCAGTGTAGAGCCAATACCACAAGTCTTGGTCAGGCCACTACCTTTACACACTGTCTGGCTGTTCTTCTGCAGGTCTAACTACAGGTGCAGTGTAGAGCCAATACCACAAGATCTGGCTCAGGCACCACCTTTTACCTGGTCTGTTTCTTCTGCAGGTCATTACATTCAGGGCATGTGTTGAGCCAATCATTAGGAACTTAAGTCTGGCTCAGCACCCACCTTTACCCCTGGTCTGTTCTTCTGCAGGTCATACATACAGGGGGCAGTGTAGAGCCAATCCACATGTCTGGATAGAGGCTCCACCTTTACCCCTGGTCTGGCTGTTCTTCTGCAGGTCATTTCATGCGGGCAGTGTAGAGCAAATGTACCACAAGTCTGGCTCAGGCATCCCTTTTCCCTGTGGTCTGGCTGTTCTTCTGCAGCGTCATTTCATACAGGGCAGCTGTTCGGAGTGCCAACATACCATGAGTTTGGCTCAGGCACCTCACCATTACCCATAGTCGGCTGTTCTTTCTGAGCTTCATACATACAGCGGCAGTGTAGAGCCAAATACCACCAAGTCTTGGCTAAGGCACCACCTTAATCTACCCCTGGTGTGACTGTTCTTTTGCAGGTTCTACATACTGGTCAGTGTATAAGCCATCCAACAATCTGGCTCAGGCACCACCTTTACCTTGGGGCTGGTTGTTTCTTCTGCAGGTCATACATAAAGGATGCAGTGTAGAGCCATTACCACACAAGTTCTTTGGCTCTAGGCGCCACCTTTACCCTTGTCATAGGTTGATCCTTCTGAAGGTCATACATACAGGCGCTGGTTCTTGAGGCCAATACCAGACCAAAAGAAGGAAAAGTCGGCCTCAAGGAAGCCACCTTTACCAATGGTCTGGATGTTCTTTGCAGGTGAATTTCATACAGGGCCCCCCCCAGTGTTAGAGCCAAATACACAAGTCTGGCTCAGGCACTACCTTGTACCTGGTACTGGCTGTTCTTCTGCAGGTCTTACATACAGGGCAGGGTCCCAGTGTAGATGCCAATACCACAAGTCTGGTCAAGCACCCAACCTCGTTTTGACCCTGGTCTGGCTGTTCTTTTGCAGGTTCCATACATACAGGTGAGTGTAGAGCCTAATACCCACACAAGTCTGGCTCAGGCAATCACTTTACCCTGGTCTGGCGTTCTTCTGCAGGTCTTACATCAGGCGCGAGTCTAATGCAATACCAGAGTAGAAGTCCGGCGCAGGCACCAACCTTTCCCCTGTTGGTCTGCTGTTCTTCTGCAGGTAATTTTACATACAGGGCATAAGTGTAGAGCACAAATACCCTACAAGTCTGGCTCAGGCACTACCTCTGTACCCATGGTCTGGCTGTTATTCTGCAGGTCTTACATACAGCGGCAGTGTTAGTCCAATACCCTACAAAGTATGGCTAAGGCACACCTTGGTACCCTGGTGTGACTGTTCTTTTCATTTTGCAGGTCATACATACAGGTTCAGTGTTTTTTAAAGCCAATACCACAAGTAGCTCATGGCACCACATTTCGACCCTGTGTTCTGGGTTGTTCTTCTGCAGGTCATTTACATACAGGTGCAGTTGAAGAGACCAATACCCACAAGTCTGGCTCAGGCACCACCTTTTTCCCTGGATACTGGCGGTTCTTCTGCAGCTCAATACATACAGGGCAGTGTAGAGCCAATACCACAAGTCTGGCTCAGGCACCACCTTTACCCTAGTCTGGCTGTTCTTCTGCAGGTCATACATACAGGCGCAGTCTAGAGCCAATACCACAAGTCTGGCTCAGGCACCACCTTTAATTTGGTCTGGCCGTGCTAACTGCTCTGCGCCAAAGTTTTGGCGGCAAAGAATCATAAATATGTCTACTTCTACGAATGTGATGCAACGTCCCCAGAAAGCCCCGAAACTTTGGCGTGCTAAAAAGTGTCTTTGGCGCAGTACCGAGGCACTTATCGCGCCAAACTTTGGAGTACGCCTATTCATACATCTATAGAGCTGATCTACTACAGCTTTTTGAGGCCAGAATTTTGGCATAGCCCCGTTCATACATGTCACCCTATCTCTCAGCAGATATGGACTGTACTAAATCTAAATAGACCAAGAAGACAAAATCCTCTGGCACTCACTCATCAGGGAAGTTTATAAGTATGCCTTTTGTGGGTCCATAATCACATAACACGATGTGGCCATAGGCCAACGTATCATCCATATTAATGTTTTCTTTCTGTGATGTGCACCCACATATGGTGTACTAATAAAACTTCACTAATGGCTGAGTGCCATAGAGGATTTTGACTTCTTGATCTATTTGAATTTTCAATGCTGTATCTTTTTATTTTGTTGAGCACCACCCAGTGATTTGTCATGCATACAGGAATCCTAGAACCACTATTGAGCAGAGCAGTGTCTATTAGGTTGCTCTCACAAATGTTACATTGCCGGCATATTTATTAAAAATTAAAAAACAAGAATTATAGCATATAAATGTAAAGTAAAAATAAAATATATTGTCAAAGACGGTTAAGCAGAAGTCAGATCTGGTAGAACTAGTAATGTGACAACTACTAATGCAAGATAAAAAAAAATAGTCCCTGCCTAATAACAGACAACAATAAGAGTCAAAAATAAGATCTGGCTCAACTGTCCACCATGTGAATACATCCCAAGGTCCACAGGACAGTGTAATACAAATGGAAAGCTGCCGGTTTAAGGCTTCTGAACCCAAAAATGTAAACCCAGGAACTTCAAAGGAGCCCAAAAAATCTAGCATGTAGATTAAAATAGAAATCTTGATTAATCCATATATTGCAGGAGATAAAAAGCAGTGGCGTCATGCTTACGCGTTTAAAACCATTCATGGTAGAATAACTTATTTAATTTGCATATAAATTACATTTCTTTTATGTATTTTGTCACAGTGCCATGTATTATACAGCAGAGTGATCTGAGGAGACACAATATACGGCTAAAACATATTCGAGGACATGTTGAAGACAATGAGGATGTTCAGTTTGAATGTGTTTCTGGATATAACATATCGGATCCAGCAAAGCTAACGACAAGGTGTAACGGTGGGATTCTGGAATTTCCAACCTGTCACAAGATAGGTAACCACTAATAATTGTAACTGTGGTAGAGGACATGTGCGGGCCATGATCTGTAAAATATAGTTATGTAGCGGTGACCTCACTCTGCTTTGGGCTGAAAATGTTTCACTCAACAAATGTGTGCCCTCCTAAAACTCAAATCCTGTCTCCCAAACATCCTGGTGTCCATCCTTGCCGGCTCTGAAACAATCGGACATGCAGTAGTTCCTTTCTGCCTGAAAGATTCCTTCACATTGTGTAGGACAGCAGAGATTGGCACAGGGTGGCAGAGTTAAAGGGGTTTTGCCAGGAAGTGCCTTATCTGCTAAGAAGCAAAAGCAAACAAGCCAAGCTGAGCTGAGAGAGAGAGAGAGAGAGAGAGAGCCGGTCAGAGCACAGAGCCATGCATAAGGGATCGTGTGCAATGTTCACTTAAATAATCCCACTACAACTAGTGGATTCTGTATACAAAAGTCAACATATTTCTCCCCAGTCCCTTGAAAGCTTCTTCACAGTCCCTTTCATCAGATAAGAAGTGTGCTCTGCGCAAGCCCGGCCAGCAGCTCCTGTCACTCTGCCTGGTCGTATCTAATGCAAGCTTTTAAGTAACTAAGGGCAGGAAAGGCAGCCTGTAACTCTCTCAGGCTGCAATTTTTTTGTTTAATATTATATTTAGAAAAGTGATTAAATACCCATTTTGGAGGATCCCACGTCAACATTACATCGTGGCAAAACCCCTTTAAGCTGGTATCACACTACTACCAGAGTCTCCATTCTGAGCTCCAGTTTGTGCCTTCATATGTAGTTGCATCAGACTAGACAAAAAGAATAGCGGTGAAACACGACAGATATCATGACTGAACCTGACAGACCTGAGATGAGTCAATAGGGTCTTGTATTCACAATTTTATGTCGCCTCCTCCTTAATGTGTTTTGGACACCTTGAAAACACCAGTATAAAAACTGTCTAGATCTAAAACTCCGGCTTTTCTTGCATCAATCCTCCGACACAATGGGCCACATGTATGAAAACAGTCTTGGTCTAAAATTCACTGTGTGGCCCATAGCAACCTATCAGAGCTCCCCTTTCATTTCATATAGTGCTCTGGAAAAATGAGAGGGGTGCTCTGATTGGTTGCCATGGTCAACACAGTGAATTTTAGACCAAGACTGTTTTCATACATGTGGCCCATTGTGTCTGAGGATTGATGCAAGAAAAGCCGGAGGCTTAAAAACAGTGCAAAGAATTGTAAGGGATTGGTGGATTCGCTGGACCACCGCAAGCGATGATAGTTAAGCCAAGCCAGGGAGCGGAGTCTAAGTAGTCCCCGGTATTCACCAGAGCCCGCCCCTGACGTGACTTGCTTGCGATGGCGGCGTGGTCGGGGATTTAGTCGGGGACAGGCAGGAGGTCAGGACGGGCGACAGAGGTTCGTTGTCAGAGACGGGCAGACGGTCAGGGCAGGCAGCAAACAGGCAAAGTCAGGAAACGTAGCGGAAGGACTGGTACACAGGTGATCAATACGGAACTCCAACACTCTCTAAACACACTAAACGCACACCAACAATCTGGCAGAGAGTGTAGGAGGCGTATACCATATATAGGACCAGCGGCAGGAGTGTGGAAGGGTAAGTGAACTGGCGCCGGAGCCTGGGCAGCAAGGGGATGGTCGCGGGCAGCCGCGGCACCCGCACCGGACCCCATGCGGGCAGGGGGGCGGCCGCGGGGGGCGATGGCACCCGCACCAGCCCCCATGACAATAATGATCCAAAAGTCATAATAAA